>JAEANM010006700.1:0-18368 GCA_017656035.1 Myanophis thanlyinensis | reverse complement strand
CTGAAGTAGCCTTTAAGCATAAAGACAATTTCATAATGCGAAACTATATGTTAGAGGAAGCCTTCAATAATAACACAGCTCCAACTATGGAGCCTATACAATATTATTATAGATTATGGGTCTATGGGACATTGCAACTCTTATTAACATGCAATGGTTGCCAAAGATCCAAATTGCAGTCATGTGATCATGAGACTGCTGTGAAAGTCATAAGGGCAAGAATTCATTGTACATTACATTTTTCAGTGCCAATGTAACTTCAAAGAGTTGCTAAACAAACGGTCATTGTTTTGGAGGATGAATGATCCTTTGGGCTACAGTTGACCATGTGTATCCTCAGTTTCTGTCTTAATTTCACAATAAGCATAATGTGCAGCACTTTGCATTTGGACATTAATATGGGATCTAGATATAAGATTGAAAGCTTCAAATAAGTTATGCATACTCTCAGTCAAGATATTATCCAATTTTCAAGCTTAAACATTAACAATGTTAAGCTGAGATTTCCAAATACCAGGCCGATGTAAATTGTTTTGGTTTCATTTCAAGTATAAATAGTGCAACATCAGCGTAGAGTGGTATGGGTATATCATGTTTTATCATGCATTCAAGACTAATTTATAAATCTCAGTGAAATCCTTTAATAAATTTCATGGCACACAGGCAATCAGTATGTATTTAATCTGTGTTGATTTAAGACAATGTTTTGATCTTGATTTAAGATAATGTTTTGTCTAAATAATTAATTTCTAAATAATTATAGACTAGAAAGAAGAATGTTGATTGTATATGCTAAAGGCTTCAATAAGCTAAATAATTCCTTCTTTTTTAAACTCTGGGGGTTGATTTTGTTTGAAAAAAAATTGCCAGAAGATGAATTAAAGACATCTTTGAAAATTAAGTTAGTTTCTCTTTGTCCAATGTAACACTCTCTAGAAAAATTGGGATAGCAATTCTCATAATTTCGATACAGCAATAATTTCAGCTATGTTGTTTAGGAATCCTAGTGTTCTAAGAATGTCAAAGATGAGAGCTGTAAAATATTAATATTTCCTGTACTTAAAAAGCAAAAGTTAAATGCATTCCACTTGGAGATATATTTACATTGCAAATTAGTTTAAAGAGTAAAAATAATTGACTTTGGCTTAAGTATTGAACAATAGGAAATAACAGAACTCATGCTATTTTAGATATGGTGAAGAGACCATAGCCCCTCTATTGCATTCAGTTATCTAGAAATTCTATCTGTGGACTACTGACTGAATCCATTTTAGCAATTGGCATCTTTTAGAGAGAGTATCTCTCTTTGTAAAATATTTGAAAGACTGTGTCTCAGATGTAGTGAAATGCATTCCAAACTCACAGTTGACATCTCTCCTGGTGTTCAGGAGAAAAAAAATGCAAACCCTGATTGAAAAAATATATGGAACCACTGAGGCTATATACAGTGTTAAATCTCCTAATGAATATACTTGGTGTGGAAGAAAGAAGAACACGAGAAAAAAAGGATAAACTAGAATGGTTTTACTTAGCATTTAGTTTTGTCTATGCAAACTTTTTATTATACTTTTTTTTTTCATTTTGTTTCATTGATTGATTGCTATGGTAAAGCCAGAGTTGAATTCTTGACGTCCATTTGAAATTGTTCAGTCTAGATCAGAATTAACTGTTCCAGTGAAAGTATTTACTAAAAGTAAAATCAATCTGAATGCTTTTGAAAGCTAAACAATACAGAAGTATAAAGATTGTTTTAAACTTTATCAACCAATTCTGAATGAAAACCACAAGTGAAAATACAGAATAAAATAATCAGTGTTGCTTTATCTACTGGTATTTGGTACAGAAAAGGTATTTTTGTGACTGATTAAACTATTGGAACTTGTACTGGCACCCATGGATTATACCAAATTCTTGAACATAGTTATTCTACCCTTTGTCCTGAGTGAAGTCCCCAGTGAGACCTAAAAGGAATATATAAAACCCTATTAGAGTGTTTAAAAATGTTTGTTCTCTTCCAAATCAGCAGAAGCCCTAACTGATTTCTTCAAATCAGATTTCTTCATGTATTTCTTTTTAAATCAGACTCCACCAAGAGCTACTTTTTTGCAACTTGATCTATGTACATCTGGACCTCACTTCCTTGTGACATTTCTTTTGTGCATTGGATTATATAATCCAGACATGGTATATGTTTTACAACTTGCAGCTGCTAGCAAAGTGAGAGAGGGGAGACATTTGTGTCTGCTGTTCAGCACCAGATTCCTGCTGCTGGATCACTAACTCTTATAAAATTCTTCAAATACATCCTCCAAGGTTGGGCAGGTGATTGGATGCAATACCACGGAAGTTCAGTTCTTTCCACCTTATGATGCAGTTGTCATCAAATGTAAAATGGAGATTAATCCCAAGTTGTTGGCCATTGTGGGGGAATGCCAAATGAAGAGTATGATATGGGAAATAAAGAGATAGCATAACTAGAGAAGAAGTGTAATAAAAATTGCTCCACAATAGCAACTGATTTTGTCATTCTCCAAGTTTGCAATCTAGTTGTTACCAAATTCTGTGAATCAGTTTAGAGCCCCTTGTGGTATAACATACAGTACCTTCAGATATATTTCTTCTGAATTTGTAATTCAAATTATTTTCATAGTTTATAAATTATTTTTAAATGGTGCTGTTCTCTAAAATGCCTTACATTAACCAAACTTTTTCTAGACTATACTGGAGATATTGTACTCAAACTACTACATGTTACCAGTGGCAATGTCCAGGTTTTGTGGAAATTGAAGAAATTACTCAACAACATTATTATACTCTTACAAATACTTTTTAGAATTTTGTAATTATTATATCTGAAATTCACCCTTTTCTGCTTCTTGTCAGAAACGTGTGAAATATTGAGAAACTAAATTCATATTTTTAGATCAGTGTTTAGTGAGAGAAATTGCATTGACTAAAGAATTAATGTAACTGCAAAGACTTTGATGATTTGTATGTAGTGCTTTCTTCAAATATATAGACTCCATTTTTTTTAGCTTCAAATGGAATATTGCCATCTACTTACACAGACTGGAATAGAACTTCTGAATATAGATGTTTAACATGTTTTTTTTTCTATTTAAAGTTGCATATATACTGAGAATATTGGTACTCCCATGTTAAATCTCCCTCCCTCCCTCATTTTTTCCCAGGTAAAATTATTTTTGAAATGAATTTATTATTTAAAAATAAATAAAAATATCTGTGACAGAAAAAGCTTATCCCTTCTAAATTTAGCAAAAGGAATTATTAAGAGAAAACTAAAAGTGGATTTTTTGTGGGAAAGCACTTCTATGCATATTTCTTGCACTCATTTAAAATACTTGGGCTAAACATACAGTATACTCTATTTCATTATTTAAATTTTAAAAGTTTACCCATTTGCAATTATATTTTATATCTGATTTCAACTTACAGTAATTAGCATAAATCACTGTGAGTGAGTACTTTAACCTTATTTTGTTTCCACAGGCTCCCTCAGCACACAGTGTGACAATTATGGACGCTGCAGTTGTAAACTTGGTGTGATGGGTGACAAGTGTGATAGATGTCAGCCCGGCTTTCATTCTCTTACAGAGGCTGGATGCAGGTAAAAGTGACCTGGTCCTATAAGTAAAGGTGAAGATGGGAAGACTTGTGCAAAATTTTCAATTAGAGGATCAAATAATCCATATCAGAACATTACCACATTATCTGGTTCCATCCTCTTGAAATGTGGTTCTTTCATTCTTCTCAGTGTTCCAACTAGACTTCTTTCTTCTTGTTCAGGCGCTGCTCCTGTAATCCAGCTGGCAGCACAGATGAGTGCAATTTAGAAACAGGGCGTTGCACTTGTAAAGACAACGTGGAAGGGTTCAACTGTGAAAGGTAAAACAATTTCTAGTAGGTGGAATCAAGTGTTCAATTGATTGTGTTCTTGTATTCTCCCTGCAAAGAATTCAGGGTAACCACCCTGCAGATTATTCAGATGTTTTCGTTCAAAAATCCTGAGGTTGATCAAACTAAGTGCTAACTAAATACATCTAAATCAAGATCCTCATCAACCCTTGTTCTAGATTGTGGAGGAGGAAATTTTTGAATTGGGATTATTTTGGCTATTTGGAAATTTACTATTATTGGGGAAGTGACTGTTCGTACATATGTCATCTTCCAGCTTGCCTGCCTAGATTTTTGCTAACCAACTTGAAGAAGTGCAGCCCATTCAGAAATATTACTCCAACTATTGTTTCTGGAAAAAAAATGACCTCTAGCAGTAGCAAT
This sequence comes from Myanophis thanlyinensis, assembly GCA_017656035.1. Classification (NCBI taxonomy): domain Eukaryota; kingdom Metazoa; phylum Chordata; class Lepidosauria; order Squamata; family Homalopsidae; genus Myanophis; species Myanophis thanlyinensis. The sequence goes on along the minus strand of JAEANM010006700.1, from coordinate 14,069 downwards.
TGCTATAGAAAATATTGGCATTACCATAATATGACCATACTGTTGTAGAAAACATGAAGTGGATTTAAATGAATGTGACAGATTCAGGTCATTAAACATCCCTGTATTTGAGCATATGCTTTCCTTCAGTGCACAGATATAGTCAAAGCAATGATATGTTCACTACAAGTAAATCTCTATAATCCAAGCTTCTTTTGTTTGGTGGTCAAAATGTCAGTGTAAATTCTGCCTTCTTTTATTTTCATCTCACAGCATTTTCTCAGGGAGCTGGCTGTGATTTTAAATGAAGGGAAATGCTATAACATTTTAGCATGAAGTTCTGTTATGGGTGTGTATAATGAATTATAGATATGGCTTTTAGCCCAGCTTAAAGTCTTTTCTAAATATATGAATGCAGAAACAGAAAAGACAGATTATGAATTTCAGTGTTTTCTTTTATTTTTAGATGTAAACCTGGCTTTTTTAATCTGGATTCTGACAATCCTAGAGGATGTATTCCCTGTTTCTGTTTTGGACATTCTTCTGTTTGTACCAATGCCATCGGATACAGTATTTCCAAAATTACCTCCACCTTCCATACAGGTAAATTTAAATTTCAGACTTTCTTGGATTAGATTATCATACTATATAAGACATAATGCTTTGAACACATTCATAGTTTATTTTCTTTTGAGTAGAAACATTGGTGCATTCACAATATAACATATAACGTACTTTGTGCTCCAGAAATAAAAATGAAAACTTGCAATCAATAAAATAAAATAGGGCAAATTAACTTGCCTATGCTAACTTTAAATAAAGTCAATTTGTTAAGCAATTAGGAGAATGAAACATGTAATTATGCTCTTAACAAGCTATAATCTTTAACACTTAAGTAGGTGTTATATAATCAATGGTATTGTATAGTTTCTAACTTTCAGCTTCAGTTGCTTCATAGCTTGACTCAGAGTTGTCTGGTATGTGGCTGACAACAACTTAAAAAAAAAACCTTTGCAATTCTAGATATTTTTTTTAATCAAAGCATAATAGCAAGTTTTGTAATTGTTTTTCAGTTATTCAGTTGCTTCCAACTCTTAATTGTCCAATAGGTATCAGTTCATCAGGACTGTTAGCAATTCTTGTTTGAATTCTCCAAAGCCCTTGTTTATGTAATACTCTTGCCATGTTTTTAATTGCCTTTCATTTTTCCAAGCATTGGGATCTTATCCAGGAACTTTTGTTTTCAAGTATTTTCAAACTATTTAAACTTAGCTTTATTTTTTTTTAGTTTTACTTCCCCTAATATTGAATAATTTGTTCTTTTTGCAATCCAAGATATTCTCAAAATTTTTCTCCAGATCAATGATCCAGTTCAGGAGCATCTGTTTTTCTTCATTCTGCCTTCCTGATGGTCCACCTTTCACAGCCATGGTTACAACTAGAGTAACCATAGCCTTGACAGTATTTACCCTTCTTGCCAATGTGTGTGATGACTTTGCACTTTAATCCTATGATGTCTAGTTCTGTCAAAGCCTTTTTCTGAAAGCTCTTGCCTTTCTTTCATAGTTACAGTCACCATTCCTATGAATTTCTGACTTTGTGGAATTTAGGTCTGCTGTTACTTCAGCTTCTTTTATGCTTATTTCCATTTGATTAGCATTGCCATTGACAACATCTGAAGGGGTGTGTGTGTGTGTATTTGTTTTAAATTGAGCTGCAGACTAGCTTTGTGTTTTCTTCTTTCCTCTTCATCAAGAGTTTACTTGGTCTGCCTCATTTTCAGCTATTAAAAGGATATATTGATGTTTCTCCCAGCAATTTTAATTCCATTGTCTGTTTCTTCTAATCAGATATTACTCATGATCTCTGTCCAAGTTAAATAAACAAGATTGACAATCTGCAACCCTGGCACACTCTTTTATTAATGTTGAATTATTTAATCATTCCATATTTCATTCTATTGATTCCTTTCTAGTCCAGCAACCAATTCTTCAATAGCAGGTGAGGTGGCCTGCTGTCCCCTGGACCATCCCTAATTTGTTGTGATTTATATAGTCAACAGCCTTAATGTAATTAGTGACACATCAAATACATTTTTTAAAATTCTTTTGTCCTTTTCATTATCCTTCACATGTCACAAAGTGATCTTCGTTGCCTCTGCTTCCATAAAACCCGTCTTATCCATGTGACAATTTTCATTTTATGAATTGTTGAAGTCTGGGCTACAGCATTTTGAACATGTGAGATAAGTGCAATTATTGGGAACATTCTTTAGTATTGCCCTTTTATTTTTGGAATGTAAATTTTATCTTTTCCAGCCACATGGCCACTTGTAGTGTTTTCCATATCTGCTTATAAACTAGTATAATTTTGTGAGATTTTAAACATTCTACTGGTATTTTGTCACCTCCTGAAACTACATTGTTAGCAATATTTTCTCCTATTATTTCACTTTCCAGAATGTCAGTGTTCAAACCTTTGTACATAGCGTCATTTGGGAGATCTTTTTGCATAGTTCTTTACATAGCTCTTCCACTGGCTCATCTCACTTTGTATCTCTCATGTAATAGCAAAGTTCTTTATATTTTGTAGACATTAAAAGAGCCAATTTGATATAGTGGTTAAAGTATCAGACTAGAAACTGGAAGACCAGCTCTAGTCCTGCCTTAGAACTTGAGGAAATAAAATATTTCTTCAGGTAGTAACATGAGAAAAACAACTTAAATTATTTTCAGAATTCCATTTTCTTCTTTTCAAGGAAAATTGATATACTGAATAGCAGCTTATGAACAATGATTAGAAAAAAAAAAGTCAGGTCTTTGCTGACTGAAGAGAGACAATTTGATGTAGTGGCTAAGACATCGGAGTAGAAACTGGGAGGTTGTGAGTTCTAGTCCCACCTTGGGCTGAGTGACATTAGATCAGTTACTCTCTCACACTTGTACAAGGAGGAAATGGCAAACTATTTTTGAAATCCTGCCAAAAATACCTGCAGAGACTTTTCCAGACAATCCCCAGGAGTAAGAGTGACTTGAAAGCACACACTTATACAAAAGTATTCACGTGACACCAGATGTGTATTTCTTTATATTGTCCATTGTAAATACTGAATAGGGAAAAGTGTATGATCAGTCGATATCTTGTGGGGGGCGGGTTTCTCTCAGAAAACAAATTGTAGTTTTAGCCCTTACCCATCTTGTCATTAGGCATGCATTCGTCATTCCACTCAGCATTACATTCTGCTAAATTAGGCAACTTTTTTATAGAGTCAGTCGCCTTTGAAAATATTAAATAGCTCTTCGCTGAGACTATATTGTGGCCTTGAAGTCACAAACATTGACTCACCTTAGCTTTACAGTTGTTGAAATAGTTGTAACAGTTGTTGCATGTTTATGATGTGAAGATTTGTTCAGACATTGTGATAACCATCCATTATGTCAGAGGTTTTTAATTTGGGGGGAGACATAGAAGCTGTCAATTTAAAAATTGTCCTGGAACCCTTGATCAAGAAACAAATTCTAGTTATTGAAAATCATATTTATTTGTTTGTTTAGCTCTTTTCTTGCCCCTAGGGTTCCATGAAACACAGTTTGAAAAACTCTGTATTAAGCCACATACCTCTCTCACCAATTATTCCAGGTTACACAGATAAAACAAACCCCCAATGGGATGTGTTTGCCATGTCAAGCTCTGTTTTGAGTTGTTGCTCCCAGATTAGTTTAGGATTAGTTATTGGCTTGTGAGTTTTGCTATCTGGTAAAACATTAGATTTCAAAGTGGTTTATCTGCTGTAAGTAAGAAGCAAAGTAAGAGAAGATGAATTGCATGAAATAATATGCTGAACATGTGTAACCCATAAAGGATACGCCAATAGCTACTTCATTGTACATATATAAAACTGTGGTTGATCAAATGATCAATAAAAGTCCATTGACTAGCAAGGTTGATATTTTCTTTTCACTGCTACTTTGTGAGCAGAGTTAATCTCAACATTTGTGAAGGAGGCCAAGTATCAGATGGCTGAATTAGGCCTATTCTGTTCCAGTTTACACGTAATAACACAAGCTTCTCAGCTTTTTATTTATTTATTCATTCATTTATCAGATTTAGAGACCACCCATCTCATTCACAGAGCAACTCTCGGTAAGTCTCTAAATCTGATAAATAAACTCTTGTGGCTAAGATCAAGTCTGCTATCTGTTCTTGCCAATTTAATAACACACACAATTTCTATAATCCCTGAAGCACGATTTTCTCCCCTGCATGGTTTGTGTAACAGTTTTCTTAAATCACAACAGTTTTCAATCAGTGTTGAAATCTGCTTCCTTTTCATGATAGAATTCACAAAGCAAGTGGATATTCAAGTTATTTCTTCATGTATTACCGTAAATAGAGTTAATTCAACATTTAACTGAAGATTGTTTCTTCTTGTGGCTTTCAGGAAAGGAAAACTGGCATGCAGAACAGAGAGATGGCTCTGAAATCTCCATTCGCTGGATACCTGAGACTCAAGAAATATCCATAATCTCAGATACACCTTTTCCCATCTATTTCAGCGCACCAGGTACAAAGGAAGAATGATTATTTATACACAGATTATATAAGCATGTTTGCCAATAAATTTTCTACTTTTTACCTGTACTTGAATGTGGATTTTGTTGTTTTCGTCTCAGGCAAATTCCTTGGAAATCAAATGCTAAGTTATGGGCAAAATCTGTCATTCTCTTTTCGGGTTGATAAGCGGGACACTCGTCTTTCTGCTGAGGATATAGTCCTTGAAGGTGCTGGACTAAGAGTATCTGTACCTTTGATTGCTCAAGGCAACTCCTATCCCAGTGAGAACACTCTGAAATATTCATTCAGGTAAAGGTGTCTGTATTTTCTCATCTGGAAAATGCCAAGATTGCCTGGAGGTAAAAGATTCTGGTTAAAGCTCTTTATTTGCACAGCTTAAAATATTAGAACAAATTACTATAAATTGAATATTTCTTTACTTTAGATTGTAAATGAATAGTGCAAAACGAATGATTTTGTTACTTCCTTGGGAAATTAGAAATTAACTAAAATTTGTTATTTTGAAAAATAAAATACTAAATTGTAGAGTTTTAACTGCAGTTTTAAGGGATACAGCTCTGTTTGGAGGCATCAACTTTTGCTGGGTGATAGTAATAATGTGGCAGAGTACAGTATACTGAAATATTTATTTTCTCCTATATTTGAGAGGGCAACTAGTAATGCTTTTATGATGGATTTAATGGTTATATAAGACTTTATTTTTAATAATACTTGGGGAAGAATAATTTGAATTTTGAATTTTATTAGATTTTTATACCACCCCTCTCCTGAAGGACTCGGGGCGGTGTACAGCCACATAAAATTGAACATACAAAAGTTAAAATGCAATTAAAATAAATACCTTCCCCCATCAATTAATTATCTACAGCAGGGAGTGGAGAGTGCTACAACCCAGCCAAAACTAAGCACTTTTGCAACCTCATTAACTTTAATAGAGGAGAAATAATATTTGTTATTACTTTTCTGGTTTTAAAGCCATGTAGTTCTAAGCATTTAATTATCACTGAGTTCCCAGCTGAACATTCTATTAAAATCTTAAGTTCAGCAATTCAGCCTTTCTTCTTAAGTTGATTAAAGCTTCCAGTCTGGAAGGTTAGATGTGAGGTGAGCTCTATGAGTGATATAGTTGAAAGCAGCAATTGCAAATTGATAGGTAGGAAGCAGCCTTTATCTTGATTTTGGTCATTCTTGCTTCCCTTAGCTTATCTGCTATCTAGGCAGTTTATATGAACAAACCAGCTTGGTTTCAAAATAAATTCAAGCCGATTTTTCTAGCTAGTCTCTTCCCTGTGCACAATTTCCTGTCCTATCCTGCCCTGGACATTGGAATGGCTTTAGATGGGCTTGTTGAAAAGCAGGGTCCCCAAGGCAGGTTTTGCAGACTGAAAGCAAACCATTAAAACAGAAGTAGACAACTGCAGCCCCAGAGCTACATGTGTCCTCAAACCTCATGCTCGTTTTAGAGTTTCCTCCATGTAGAATTGCTAAAAATTGAAATCCCTGTCCCTTTGAGTAAAAATAATGTGTGAGTAATATAGTTTTAATTACCTGCCACAAGAAAAAAAGTTGAAAATGCTGGTGCTAGTTATGTTTTGGATGTGGCCTTACCTACTTTGCATCTCTGCCACCCCTGTCAGGGTCCCCATTCTTAATTTCCTTTCCAAAAGGTTAAGAGTGGTTGACCAGGCTTGCATTAAAGTTGTCATAGGATCCTAGTCCTAGGGAACGGTGAGGAGTAAGTGATACTCGGTACATGGCAGATGTCTTGTTCAGACTTCTCTGTTTCCTCACCAGCAGAGAAAGGAACTGTTTTTAGTTGATGGGTTACCTCTTCCCTTACCAAGAATATATCCATAGCCTGCAAAAGGGTTGTTTGTGACCATGTTGTTGCGTAATGATGGGTCCTCTGTTCAGATGACTAACTAGCAGTGGCTGTTTGCTATGTTTTAACTTGAATTAGTCTGAAGTGCAAATGCAGGGAATGATTGGGAGGTTGTGAATGTGTCTATTTACTTGCCCAAGGACAGCCGAAGAAAGGACAGCAAATGCATATGGACTTTTATTTTATTGAACACTACCAGAGAGATGCTGCTACCCAATAATATCAGACCAACCTTATTTAAAAGCAAACATATCTACCAGTCAGATTAATTCTTTGGCATTTAAATCTGTTTCAATGCTACTTCCCTTTAGGCTCCATGAAGCAACAGATTACCCCTGGAGGCCTTCTCTCACTCCCTTTGAATTCCAAAAGTTGCTCCATAACTTAACAGCTATCAAGATTCGTGGGACCTACAGTGAAAGGAGTAAGTTGGTGGTAATTGCTGATGAACAAACTGAATGAATGTCAAGAAATACCTTTCTTTGCAGTTGCAAAGTTTACCTTACAGAATTCTTGGAATGTTTATAGTGTTTCTTCCAATGTTTTGTTGCATGGCAAAACCATTTTGTTCAAACAAGTCTTCGCTTTAATCAGAAAGATGGATCTTTAGTCTGTTTTATGTTCCATGCCTGTTTCTTTTCTTTTAAAAGAAAATATTATAGTGTTAAGTATTTTACTGCATAAATGGTGGCCCCACTCTTCTATGGAATGATTGGCAACATGCAAAGCCCAACAGGGTCATGAGACTTAGAAAATGTGCATCCCTATCTTAGAGCATTCCTTGATTATTTTTACAATCCTTCTACCAATTTCATAAAATTGGTCATAGTTATATCTCCACATTGAAGATTCGGGTATTAGAATTCTTTCCTTTTTCCTTGCCATCCCACCTCATCCCTGAAAGTTTGTGTTTTGAACAAGCTCAATACAGTATACATATTAGCTTGTCACCTACACCCAAAATACAAAACTTCTTATCCAGGGCATCTTAAATCAGGATGATGAAGAAGTTTCCCAAAATATAGCACATACACATATACTTGCATTAAAAGAGTCCATATACCTAAGGAGGAAATGACTTCACTCAAGGGAGAAAATACAGAGAGATCTTGATATGGTTTACATTCTTTTATTGTTAATGTGCAGGATCACCTGGGGTTGTGGCTGGAACTACCACCCCAAATATATAAACAAGTATACATCAACAGCCAACACCATAGAAGTTGTGGTGTACGTGAGGCAGAGCTGTTCTTCAAGCTGTTCTGAGGCAGCAGTTATAGGCAAGCCCAGTTTTGAAGAGGAATCCCAGCGCTGGTTGGGTTGAAAGCTAAGAGAGAAAGGGGGGGGGGGGGAGGAAATGCTCTTTTCTCTAGAATGCCTGGTGAAACATTAATTCAGCCCTGAAATACCAATCCATCTGTCAATCTGCAATGGTGGGAGTTGTTCCAGGTTTTTTTTTCCCTGAGGATACATGCAGAAGGAATGGTGTGTGTAAATAAGTTTCTTGCATTCCTTACCCACCCATGCTTTTACGGGGAGAATGTTTGGCTGGTTGCCACATCTGTGTGCTTCTCAGCCTTTACTGTACAAAGGCAAGATATCTGTCCACAGTGGTATCTTGACATCGTGGGTAGGCCCTGGTCTTAAACTAATACTGACTCCTTGAACACCTTGCTTACAAATTAGGAACCAGATAAATAATTTGATTATGGGTTGGCAAAATGTTGTAATCCTCGGTTTTTATTGTATGCCGCCCAGAGTCACTTCAAGGTGAGATGGGCAGCTTCTTACTAATAAAATAAAACGTGCCTTATGGCCTTAACTATAATAATACTCTTTCCTTTCTAATTATAATTAAAATGTGATTTTTTAAAAAAGGAATAGAATCTTCAAAATCTTTGATTTAAAATTATTGAGGTGGATTGATAAGTCTTGATTGATTATGAGGGGAGCCAGCATCATAATTTCCTTTTGTTGCTATCTAAGGCAAAACCATGATTAAAGTGAAGAAAGGGCTAATCCTGTGAGTAAAGGAAGACAGCCAAGGCCATCTTCCTTAACCTGGCTACAGACCAAGAAATAATCATAACATGTAGTTCATTTGTTAGAAAATAACCTTTGCCTGGGTGTTAATGCTCAAAAGTTAATGAGCTCACAAAATGTCTTGGATGGAAGTATATCATTGTGTTGAATGGGAACTAAGGGAATTTCCTCAAATCCTTTTTCTAAATCAAGAGACTACACCAGTTAACACGTTGAAGCAGCACATTAAAGTGGCACACTTGGCAGAGTTAAGCATGACTTGTAAATCCAATGTTTTAATAATAAAAAGACCCTCAATGGTTTTTTTTAATATTTTGCCAGACAACTTTTTGATCAGTGCAGAAGATACATTTTGATATGCAACCCCAGTCATCTCTAATTCTGACACAAAGAAGATCAAAGCAACCAAAGTATTAAAAACACACAATTATTCCTCAAGATCTTGGTAGCAAATATTGCTTGATGATGGATAAATGTACTTGATGCTTTAAATTATGAGGACAGGGATGTTGTTCTATAATTGTATTTTATTGTATGTGTGCACATGTGCATGTTTAAATACTCTATTTATGTTGTTAAGATTATAAATTACTGGGAATGAGATATACCATATACAGTATGTCATAGAAATGAGATATAACAACCAATTGAGGACTTACATCAAGTCGTAAGACAGAGTCTCTGCTCCCCTCCCAAATATCAGTTTAAAAATATGGGAGAAAATGCTGTGAATAACAAAAGAAGGCCAAGGTTATTGGTGATGCTTGAGATATTGGTTCACAGACCTCTTTTCTCTCCTTCCATATCAGCCAATCAGAAAACAATAATGATACGAAAGCTAGGAGGAAAAAAAAACTTTTTATGACTGATGTGGCTATGGTTGGAAACTCTAAAAAAAGCTCTGTAAGTTTGTGTGGCTTGCCTGGAAGTAGTGGAGTTCCTTTGCTGTGTTATGGAGACTGTCAACAACTTCTACACATCTTACTCATCTTGATGACTTTTTTTTTTCCTTCAGGTGCTGGGTATTTGGATGATGTTACTATCGTGAGTGCTCACCCGGGGCATGGAATACCAGCGACTTGGGTGGAGAATTGTATGTGTCCAGCAGGATACTTGGGGCAGTTCTGTGAAACCTGTGCTCAGGGCTACAGAAGGGAGACACCAAATCTTGGACCTTATAGTCCTTGTGTGCCATGTTTCTGCAACAGGCACAGTGAAACCTGCAACTCTGAATCTGGTAAAGAGAATCATGGGGGATATTGTTAGTGCTAGGTTTTGTTGGCACTTTGATATCCTGGATATGATGATTATTTAGACCAGTGTTACTCAACCTTGATAATTTAAAGATGAGTGTACTTCAACTGGTGGGGGAATTATGGGAATTGAAGTCCACGCATCTTCAAGATGCCATGGTTGAGAAACATTGCCCTAGACTATCACCTTGAATGAATGCCCTACTAATTTAATATTCTTTATTTTAACTTTTAAATGTCACATTCCATTCTTTTTATGTATAAAAGCATGTTGCTTTATCTACTCCTTTCCCTTGTCTGCATTTAAAGCAGGATATTGTGCCATATCAGAAGAATCTCCTGTGAGATAGCTGCTGCCCTAGTGTTTCAGCCTCTGGATGATAAACTTCCTTCTCTTTACCCCCAGGAGCATGTGACTGCAGAGATAACACTGCCGGTCCTCACTGTGAGAAGTGCAGTGATGGTTATTATGGTGATGCCACCACAGGCACCTCTTCAGATTGCCAGCCATGTCCATGTCCCGGGGATTCAAGCTGTGCTGTAGTTCCCAAGACCAAGGAAGTGGTCTGTACCAGTTGTCCAGCTGGAACCACAGGTATGCTCTTGTTGAATTCTCATTATGAAGACATAGCTTTGGTAAGCTCTGTAGAGGAGTAATGAATGGATTTGTTCTGCTTTTTCCAGAAAATGTCAGTCATAGACTGAACTGAAAGTTCAGTCATATTGAATCTCATTTTTATGCAACAAACAAGCAAAGGAGATTTATTTAAATAAGGATGGAAATGCCAATTTCTGGATCAGTCATTCTGGAAATACAATTTCTATGACAGCCCTGGAGTCTGGACCAAAAATATAAATCTAGAAGCTTTGCCCTGGTCATTTAGGCACTCCTAATTCAAATTATTGGATGATAGTAATTAATTAATTAATTCCTTCCTTCCTTCCTTCCGTCCTTCCTGGATTTATTTCCCCAGTATAATTTCATACATTGATCCTGGTTATCCGTTCAGTGGAGAAATCAACCTTGCAGCCCATTAAAATGGAAAAGCTGTTTCAAAAACGTGCATGGCAAATTTCCAGGAAAGCATAAGAAAAACAGTCTTTTAAAAATCGGCTTAGGAAATGCTTGGACCCATCCACCATTACAGCTGGTGGAAGAAATCACACTCATTTTTCTTTTTTATGACTGAACAATGTTAGAGTTGGCCCCAAGGAATAAAGAAATTGGCCAATCTTGGCAAATGTGTCACTCATAGAGGAGGCAGCTTTCAGATGGTTGCAAAGAGTGTCTGTCCATGACCCAACTTGTCTGCATCGTAAAAATAAACGCAATCAACTTTGCTGTGCATTTCTGAATGCTGGATTTATTGAAGGTGTGTACAGTATTCTTTATTTTTTTTCCTTCCTTAGCAGTCTGAGCAGCCATGCTTCAGGCCGAGATCCTGATTTTTCTGAAGGTCCTTTGCTTCTAACTCTTTATTTTCTCTCCTGTCAATAGATTGCTAGATAACCATTACCACAACCTGCCTAGAGACTATGGGTTTTACGGAAATGTGGCATCCGGAGCATAGCACATGCTTACAGTTTCAAAATTTTAAGTGGGTGATCCCAGTCTATAAATTAATCCCATTTTGTATATGAGCCCTATGCACTTAAAGAAAACCTTTTTAAAAAGTAGAAAAATCTATGTAACCTAATGCACATTTGGAAGCCATTAGGAGAAATATTTTATGATGTAGGGCAAAAAGCCTCCTCGAAAATATATGATAAATGGGTTCTTCTTTTATCTATCTATTCCCAAAATATTTTTGCCTCCCTCTTAGATTATAAAATGAATTGTGCTTTTTCCTTCTTAATGTTGCTGTTAAGTCTTGTTTCTTATATCTCAGATTTCCCCAAATTTGGCACTTTTCAACTGTGTGAATTTTAACTACCAAAATTGTCAGCAGTAGCTCTGCTAGCTCAGAAATTCTAAAAGTTGAGGCCTGCACATTTGGAGAACACCCAGATTGGGGAAAGGTTGTTTAAGGAAGTTCCTTTGAAATATTACCGAACTGTGTTGTTAAACACTGAATTCCATTTAGCTTTTGATCTTTCCATTCATCTAATGTTACTTCTTGTTAGATGGTGGTTTATGTACCTTTTGCATTTTCTTTGTTTTTGCTCTGCTTCTTAACTCTGGAATTTGTTACCAGCTATAGCTTGGTCAAAGTAAGTACGTTCCCATTTTCAAAAAACAATGAATTTATTGGTTGTTCTATGCAGCTTCTGCATGTCACTTGAAGTCCATATTGCATGTCAGTCTGCCATTATTTTCCCTTCCCTTCCCTTCCCCTCCCCTCCCCTCCCCAGTAAGAACAGTTCTTAAAAGAAACTTATTGTAGCTGTTTTGTTATTAAGCATTTCCTTCTATTTCTTTTTGCCATCATCATCACCACACCAATAAAGACAGATACAAAACTTAAAATACAGGGAAACCAAACTTGAAACAATTAACAATGAAGGGAAGATGCCAATGAATTTTTGCAAGCCACAGCTATTGCTAGAAACTTGGCAACTTTTCTAATGGCTGCCCAAGTTAAGTCTTGTTAAAAGAGGTTGCAACGTAGTCATTTCATGAAACTACAGAGGGAGTTTTGTGTCTGGACTGCCTCAAGGGTCATTTTTGGTGCGTTGCAGTGCATGTTTTAATAATTGTAGCATTATTTCCAATGGGTCTGGTTAAAATACTGGATTTATGAATGGAAAATGCAATCCTTATTTCCTAAGTGCTTTCATTGGCTTTGGAGAAGCTTCTTTCTTCTCTTTCTTTTTTGTTGTTATAACTGGTATATTACTGGTAAGCCGAACTCTGCTTTTGTCTCTGTACACAAAGATCTGCAGGTCTCAGAAAAGTTTCCTTCAGAGTTCTAGCCGTTCATCAAATATAAAATCACAGGGCTGGAAGGGCCTTTGAAAGTCTTCTAATCCAACTGACACTACCTCTGTGCCAGGGCCCTGTCATCTTATCTTCCGTTTCACTTTCTGACACGGTATAGATGCCTCTTAAGGCTGCTGAATCCTCATTGATCTGCATTCTTAGCGGACAAGTTGATCGATTGGGTTTTTCAATTGCAGGCAGTCCTCAACTTACAACAGTTCATTCAATTATTGATTGAAATGGCGACCACACTAAGAAAGGGACTTATGACCATTTTTCACACTTATGAACATTGCAGCATCCCCATGGTCGCTTGATTTATATTTGGATGCTTGACAACTGATTCCCATTTATGACGGTTGCAGTATCCCTGGGTCATGTGATCACCTTTTGCGACCTTCTGACGAGCAAAGCCAATGGGGTAGCCAGATTCATTTAACAATCATGTCACTAACTTAACAACTACAGTGATTTACTTAATAGCTCTGGCAAGAAAGGTCATAAAATGGGGAAAACTTACTTAACTATTTCTCTTAGCAACATAAATTTGGGATTCAATTATGGTCGTAAGTCAAGGACTGCCTGTACTATTTCTGGAAGCCTCGGCATTCCTTGAAGTGTGTGCTTTTAAGTGAGCCCATGTTGGCTATAGTCCTGTTAGCATTTATCTCCTGACTTCACTTTTGGGGCTGAAATTTTCCATAATTTCTCAGCTACTTTCCTGCCTTACTCATTTTTTGTATTAATTACAGTATTTGTTTGTTTATGCATGTTCTAATGCACCTGTTTCCTGGACCTACAGGTAAAAGGTGTGAGCTGTGTGATGATGGTTATTTTGGAGATCCTCTTGGCCAAAATGGTCCCATCAGGGCCTGCCGCCTTTGCCAGTGCAGTGACAACATTGATCCCAATGCAGTTGGGAATTGCAACCGCTTGACAGGAGAATGTTTGAAATGCATTTATAACACAGCTGGTTTCTACTGTGACCGATGCAAAGATGGCTTCTTCGGGAATCCCTTAGCTCAGAATCCAGAGGACAAGTGCAAAGGTAGGTGGGTTTTTTTCCTCAGTCAGCAATGCTTTTGTCACAGTCCAATTCTGGGACATCAGTCTGCCCTTTTCATCAAGAAGAGTGTTGTGTCCCCCTCCCCAATATTTGCCCAGGGGATCTGCCGGGAGACACTTCCCAGTACTTTCAGCAGCTGTTGTTTCTTCTGCCTCTGTAACTTAACAGAAGATTTGGCATGTGCTTTCTTGCCTTAGAACCAGTATCTTACGAGCAAGCGAAGACCCTCTTTCAGAAGCTGCGCTCATAGAACTGTGCTTACAGAAATTGTCTGTCTAGCCCAGGGGTGGGCAAACTTTTTGACTCGCGGGCCACAATGGTTTCTAAAATTTGACAGAGGGGCCGGGCCAG
>JAEANM010006699.1:0-18368 GCA_017656035.1 Myanophis thanlyinensis | reverse complement strand
TTGCATAAGCATTTCACTGCATATCGTACCATGTATGACTGTGTATGTGACCAATAAATTTGAATTTGAATTTGTTTTTAAACCATATTGTCAGAGTTTTGAAGTTTCCGTTCTTACCTGAGCACTTGGGGTCTTACCTCCTTCAGACTGAGAGTCCCAAACCCCTACTATTAAAGTGATACTGTGTGCTGACACTGAATTATTACAACAGAAGTTGGATATTGAAAGAGCTCTTGTCTGTTGTGTCTCTTACAGCTGTGCTTATGCAGAAGAACCGGACAGTGCTGCATGGTGGTGATGTGCTCTTGCCTTGTGAACAGACATCCAACTTGGCACAGGCGGCTTGGATGGTGAACGGCACCAAAGTGCTTGCTGAGGACGGGCAAGGACACTTCCGCTTAGGTGTAGATGGATTGTTGGTGACAGACACACAGCTTGAATACAGTGGGGAATACCAATGCTACGCTGAGGAGAATGGCCTGCAGGCCTTGGTAGCCACCTATGCTCTAACTGTGCTTCCCAAAGAACTGGGGCCACAACCACCTAGCACTCCAACCCTCCCATCTTTGCATTTGGCCAGAGATGATGCTGGGGATGTGAACTTTATCTACATTGTGATCATCACAGTGCTGAGTGGATTATGCTTCGTGCTCATTGTTGTGCTTTTTTATATCTGCTCCTTGCAGAGGCGTAGAGGCAAATATCAACTGGGGGGTCCCCAACCATCAAGTGTAGAACTGCAGACTGTTTCTTCAAATTGCCTGAGCAAAGGTAGGCAGGATGAAGATGAGCTGAGCACCTATCCAGATGGCTGCCTTCAGATCATCCCCGGAGAAGCCCCTACCTTGTCACTGTCACCCAAAGTGACACCTCTGGCCCTCCCCCCTCCCCCTCCCCCTCTCCCTGCTGAGTTCACCAATGGCATTTCAACATTGCCCAACATGCTGCGCAAAATGAATGGCAACAGCTACATGCTCCTGCGACAGAACGAGGAGCCATGCACTTCACCACTGTACAATTCTTTTACTGAGGAACTGAGCAAAATTCTGGAGAAGCGAAAACACACCCAGTTGGTAGAAAAACTGGATGAGAGTTCTGTGTAAGGGCGAGAGTGAGTCCGTGTGCTGAACTATTCTCTCTTGCCACTGCACTGTTCCGCCTCCTCAGGCCAAAAGAACCAGTGTTAGGACTCAGCAACTACCTCCGGAGCGGCCCTCCGGAGCCGCCACAGACTCCGCACTCATTTCTTTTATCTGACTGTTGTCTTTTTTGTTGTTGCTGCCGTTGTTTTGTTTTTCAATTGCTGTAAACAAAGAAATCTGTTTAAATGGGAATTATATTTATATAAAAGACTGATCAATAAATGGGGACCACAGAGATGTGTTGGGTTTGTCTGGATGTCTCTTCTTTCCTTTCATCAGGAGGCATCTCTGAAAGTGCCACTGATTTCCTAACAAGAATCCTGCCAGTCAGGGGTCTTAAGTAAGAAACTATGGCTTAACTATGATCTCAAGAAGTTGGTAGCTAAACTTTGATAAAACCATCTAAACCACAATTTACAGTCAAATTAAATTAATGTGGGTTTTTTTTAATGTGAGAATTGTGTTTAAATTTTTTTAAGGTGAATTGTGATCATGAATGATGTTAGATAAATCCTCCTTAAATGTGATTTACCATGAATAACTAGGCATTATTGTTGTTCTCTATTTTACACAGTTTATATTCATAGTTGTTGACCGGAGTTAGCATAGTGAATGGATAAGCCATCTCTGATCTTCCTCTCAGTAGACTAGCAAACAAGGCCAGGAGAGAGGTACTGAGTGTCTTAATTCAGCTACATCTAGAGGTCTCTAGGGTGCTCCCAGCCAATAGCAACTAGTGAATTATGCTACAAACCCTGGCATTTAAATTCTAATGGCCATGAAGTACATTAAAACAAACCTTATGCCCATTAAAGGTAACTTACAAGTTTTGAATGCCACCTTGCTGGGACAGAGTAAAAAGGTCAAAAATGAAGAATCATTTGTCTCAGAGCTACCTGAAGAAATTTGGATTACAGTACTTTTTTACTTATGTATATGAACTATCTTCTGTTTCCTTCAAAGTATTGTGTTTCTTTTTCTCTTGACAATAGATCTCATCCATAGAAAAATGTGTAAATTTTGAATTTAGTGAAGTGCAAAAATAGATGCTTAGATCTTGGTATTAGGCCATATCTTTTCTAAAATCTACTACAGAGAATATTTTCTTGATTGGATTTAGTATAATGACAAAGTAGACCTGCCAAACTTCATGAGACAAAGCTGCTTATGCCTAATATGGAGTAAGAGAACACTGAAGTTTATTTTATTTACCTTCTTCGGTTAATACGTTGCTCTGCTTGATGGAGACGCAAAGTAGTTTACAAAATCCTCATCAATAAAATGATTTTTTAAAATTACACCAGACTGACAAAAGATGAAACATTTTTATTTATTGATCACATTTAGGTGATCACCAACCATCTTATTCTCAATAGGACAATGAATTAGAACTGCAATAAAATGTTCACCAACGAAAGAAACATCAAGTGCTACAGCAAAGGGTCTTCACAATATTCCAACCACCTTGAGTTTCTAAAATACCACAATATGGTACGCTCTAACTGTGTTGGCTGTAAGCCTCAAGAAACCATTCCCTGTATTTGCTATAAACATAAGGTTGTATTGTAACACATCTGGAGGAATATGAAAGACTTCCCCAAAACTAGCCAAAAGTCATCTAGAGTTGCCTTTGTTCTAACATGAATGAGAAGATCTGCATTATGGAGTGAGAAAAGAAGAATTTGCTAGTGAAAAAGTGACTTCAATGGTAGAAAAGAACATTTTATTTTCAATTTTGATCAAATTTAATGTGAATCAGAAATAATCTCTCACGATCACTCAAATTAATGGTACGTGGGCTGGGCATGGATGCTAATATAGAGTGTTGTTAGGATGTCTAAAACATCAATATGAGGATTGAAGAATACATTTTATTGTGATAATCATGTTTTAATGGACTTTTCTAACATTAGGAAATCTGATTTTTTTTTCTGCATAGCATTTGAACTTAAGATACTTCTAAGTTATGATACAACTTGGATACTTCTAAGTTATAATATATGATGTAATTTACTTGCTCCAGCTATATTGAACATACCTCTAAGAAACTCATTAATAGCTCTTATTTTGTTTAAATTAAAAATTGCTTATGGTATTTGTGGGCCATATTAAACTTCTATTTAAATGATAATATGTAAAGGCCATACAAAGATATTTTTGTACTGCAACTTTATTAAAGACCATCTGAATGAAACCTTAACAATCAGCTTGAAGATCTTAGCATATCCGAAACACTGACAGCAAAAGTTGCTGTCTTTTGAGTGTAGTTTCCATGATGGAGAAATGGCAAGCTTCAAAATGTTTTCACTTCTGTTGCAACTGCAATGGATGATATGTTACCATCCTGCAACTTAACCAGGAAGTATTGCTACCTTTCTTTTACAAAAAAATAAAAATACCTCCTTTCATCTATTTCTTTCTTTCTTTCTTGTATGAGTGGACCTCTGAATTCTTCTCTTCAAGGACTTTGAAAATACTTCTTTCAAATTGACAATAATCCTTTCAAAATGAGCCCACCAAACTCTGTATTGTATTCTAAAGTACTATGTCATAGATTTATCTAAGCATATTGGTATTTTGATGTCTTTAATACAACCTGCTGATCCCCCCATTGCTTTTTCATTCTTCTATCTGCAGTTTTGAGTTCACCCCTTCCAACCTCCATCCACCCCACAATCCACTCAGATTCTCTGTGGATAGTGAGGAATTTTTGTCCCCTTATAAAAGGGGAAGGATCTACATTTACTCAACTAAGCATTTCAAGAAATCCTTTTGGAATAATTCTAGTGAATAATTTGATGCCAACAGCAGACCATCTCTTGATTTGGTAGAAATGATGGGCTTTCTGGCATCTAAAAGATTTACCAAATATGAATCTGTAAATTTCATGTTTAATTGCACTGATACTTTTTAATAAAAAGGTTTTAACTGCTAATTTAGAATTGATAATACATGGTAGCTTTTAAGGGAAAAAAACCCCCAAATAATATTGACTGATACAAACCCCATTCCAACATTTTCCTTAGTAAACATATTGAAAATGAGGAATTTCGTAAAGGGCAAATATTCTATTGAAAATTAACTATAAAATCCGAAGGCCAATATAGAATGCAAATTTGTTTCACCAACTGAATATTATGCTCAAATTGGAGATAATTGCAACATTATCAAGATATATAGTACTGTACATTGAAGCAAGTGTAAATGGAACCCTCACAAATGTGTGTGTTCAGTTCCACTTTAGCCCTGAAAGCCAGCTGAGTGGGCCAGTCACTCTCTCATTTCACAGGGTTATTGTGGGGAAAATAGGAGGAATGTTATGTTCATCACCTTTAGTCATTTCTAAAAATAAAAAGGGATCTATATACATTTATCTAGCAATGACCCCTCCTCTTCCCACGTGGTCTATTTAGGTTTCTGTATAAAATGTTTTACACAAGCCTTCTTTCAAATAACCTAGTCCAAATTATACTTGGTTTTAAAAATGCTGAGCAGCACTGTGTATTCCACCTGGAAACAAATTGGTAGTCAGTGCAAAACTTTTAGCCAGTGGCGGAATTCAAACTTACTACCAGTTCTGTGGGTGTGGCTTGGTGGGCATGACTT
Source organism: Myanophis thanlyinensis (assembly GCA_017656035.1). Classification (NCBI taxonomy): domain Eukaryota; kingdom Metazoa; phylum Chordata; class Lepidosauria; order Squamata; family Homalopsidae; genus Myanophis; species Myanophis thanlyinensis. The sequence continues at coordinate 13,620 of JAEANM010006699.1, read as the reverse complement.
TGGGAGGTCATATGACTGGGTGGTCAGTTTCTGTAAGCAGGGCATTAAAGATTAGGCTAGAAACAATACCAGAACAGTTCTCTGAACTGCTTAGAAAATTTACTACTCATTCTAGCAAACTTACTAGATCCTGCTGAATTTCACTTCTGCTTTTAGTTCAAATACTCTTTGCATCTTTTCAGACTTTCCAGGCTTTAGGTACTATTTTCTAAACTGCAAAAAGACATCCCAGTGTATATAATGTGCTACATAAATCAAGCCTAGGAATTACTGGTGTATACACTCCAGTCACTCTTCAGGAAAGGACACAGTTGGTCTATTAACTGGAGTTAATAAAAGATATGCTTCAAGCTGAGAAACTCAGAAAAATGTGTTCAGAACAGGATGATTTCCTTCGTTAGAACCATGAACCACTCACAATAAGCCTCTCTATATTTTAAAACTAATTGTTATATAGGTAGGAAAGACTGCAAGCTTCCCACATCTAGTCTAAAGAAATGATGAGCCATAGTAAATTAGGTTTCATCCTTTATTTTCAGTAAGAATTAAACCGCAAAGTACAATGGGAAGAAGGCTCCTAGCATAACCATGCAGGCCTAGAACCACCCAATTAGTAAAATTTACTTAGAAATAGTTCAGTTCACAACCACAGTCATTTCCCTTCAGTACCCAACTTTCTTAGGTAAGGAAAGAAGCACATACAGATTTCCTGCGTGCAGGCGATGTCACATTCATAAATGTCACAGGCTATACAGCATGGCTTTATTTTTCCAGTGACTGGAGTCTGGCTCCTACAGTTTGCACATTGAGCACACTGGGTTTATTTGTGAAAGGATGCCACTGGCCTTGGATGCTGGGGTTATCTGTATGGTAAGGTTTTCGGATACGAATGATTTCTAGACCAGACTGGTTGGCCATCTTTTGGATTATATCTGCAATCTCTTCCGCAGTCTTGCTGGTTAAAGGCTCCTCCTTCACAGTTCCATTCACTAGAAAGAAAATTTGTTTAAAAACTTGTTGTACTTAGAAGACACATTTGTCTGGATAGCTTGGGTTTCCAATTTCTCAATCTCTGTAATTGTTCTTTTTAATGATGTAAATTAGCTTGTTCAGAATTTCCAATGAAGATAGTCATTTTTACTTAATTATTCTATCAAGATGCTCTCAGACTGCAGCTCACAATATTATTTCCTTGCAGGGTCAAAAGACCTCCTGTCTTAGAATACTAGGAATTCCAATCTCAATACATCTGGAGACTGTCATATTGGGGATAGTTATAAATAGCATAGTTATAGATAGGAGCCAAGTTTTTACTGCTGTTTTGCAAGAAAACGAAGGTCCTTGTGCTGACATAATCTTATTAAAAGAACACCCATGTGATTGATTTATTCATTTTGTTTTCCATATTTATAATAGTTCTGTCCACACTGGTAACACTCAAATTTTCACTGAAACAATTAGATCACACCAACTGAAAAGGCTTGGCTAAAAAGAAAACAATCCTGACTGTTTTAAGAAGGACTCCTAAAAGACTTAGGTCTTAGGAGCAGATTAGGCTCCTAAATTTTAGGAGCAGATTTCTTGGTTAATGGCAGTAAAAAAACATATTATTCTCTATTTGGTGTTATTCAATACTACATTACATACTCACAATATTCAGCAACCAATGTGGGGATCCTGCAGTTCTTTGGGTTTACATAAACCACAATCCCAGGGTTCTGCCTTGCAAAATCCACTATCTTTTCTTCAATGTATTCTCTACAACCAGACAAAAAAAATGAGGTGTTTAAAAAACACTTAAATCAAGTGAGCGATTACACTGCTGAAGCAATAAAGTCTACTTGGACAGAACTTTTCTATAAAATTATTTGGGAGAACCGGACAAGTCCACCAAGTCCAGCACTTCTTTTCCAAAACAGATGGAAGTAGGCATTTCCAAATGTTTTGCATTCAATGATGCCAAGGAGGGAGACCTGAGTGATATTAAGCATCTCATGGTATCACAGTACAAACAAACCAAATTATATAAATACCTTCATTTGTTAAAAAAAAACATGTGCCTGGTGCCTATGTTTGGAGTAAGCATTCCACAAACCTGTACAGACTTAACAGTGCAAATAATCTACTGAATAGTAGACTGTATAGCTTTTGTGAATTCTAACCACAAATGTTCAATCCTGCCTTTACAAAAAGTGCTTTAATTGCTGTCTGAAAATAGTTTCGATTGGGTGGATTGAAGAACAGAATATAGCAACATTGCCCAGTTCTGTTACCATCCTTGGGATCAAAGCTATTACTTTGGATGGTAATATTACATCAAAAATAGGGAGGGAAAAAAGCAAGAGCTGCAATGTGACATACTTATACAATCAACCGTAGTTGCAGCTTAGCCATTTGTGGCACAAAAGGGAGGCTAGGGTTTCCCCTTCTTGCTCCTAAGAAGCTAGGTGTTAATGTCAATCACCGGGAAGGAGGAAACAAATTAACAGAGTTGGAAGGGACCTTGGAGGTTTTCTAGTCCAACCTCCTGCTCAAGGAGGAAACCCTATACCAGGGGTCTCCAACCTTGGCAATTTTAAGACTTGTGGACTCCCAGAATTCTGGGAATTGAAGTCCACGAGTCTTAAAGTAACCAAGGTTGGAGACCCCTGCCCTATACCATTTCAGACAAATGGTTGTCCAATCTCTTCTTAAAAACTTCCAATGTTGGAGCATCCACAACCACTGATTCAGTGTTCTTGCTGTCAGGAAATTTCACCTTAGTTCTTGATTGCTTTTCTCCTTGATTAGTTTCCACCCATTGCTTCTTGTCCTGTCTTCTGTTGCTTTGCAAAATGGGTTGACCCCCCCCCCTCCTTTGTGGCAGCGGCTCAAATATTGGAACAGTGCTATCATTATTACCCCAGTCCTTCTTTCCACTAGATCAGGGGTGGGCAATTGTGGCTCTTTTATGACCTGTGGACTTCAAATCCCAGGATTCCTTGGGCCAGGCAACCTAAATAAAATGGAGGAAACATTTTGAAGTGTAAGGGTTCCTTACACTTACACCTCACAATGTTTTCTCCATTTTATTTAGGTTGCCTTGCCAGGGATTCTGGGATTTGAAGTCCACAGGTCATAAAAGAGCCATAGTTACCCACCCCTGCACTAGATCAAGCCCTGCAACCGTTCTTCATACGTTTTAGCCCCCTAATCATCTTGTTTGTCTCACTTAACGCCTGTGCTGCTTTAAACAACGAAATCGGACGGTCCCGAAGCTTGCAGAGCCACGGGCCCGCCTGCTGCAACGCCTCTCTCGCTCTCTCCCCACCTGGCGCCCAGCGAGTTGGACATGTGCTGGCTGACCGTCAAGGTGATGCGCTGCAGCTGACACACGTAGCGGCCCACGCCGTTCCGCAGGACGCTGGCCAAGAAGCGGCTCGGAGTCCCCCGGCCGGTCATCGTTCCTTGGCGGACCGGAACTCAGAAGCGGAACCGGAAGTGAAGTGGGAAGCAACACGGAGCCGGCGACGCTCTAGCGCGCAGTCTCTTTGGGCCCGTAGAATGGCAAGTGCTGTTTTAAAGCCCCCTCCCCCTTTTCTACGATGTAATACCTCGTGAGAGAAGTAGAGAAATCCCAGGCTTTTCCGTCGCGGGAATTTCTCGGCATGTTCTCTCCTGTTTATCCTCGCAATAGACGGGGGAGGGGGGGGAATCATTGGGGCGTTAGCGCCCATTTTAAAATTGCAACGTAGCCCCACAGGTTGTGCACGACGCGCCAACAGAAACCGCCAGAAAGGGTTTGCGTGAATGGCTGAGGTTGGGTTACGACGGTCTTCCTCAGAAGCTGCAGAAATGGCCAGATGTCAACAGCTCTCATTCTTGGTTGCCGCCTCCCTCCAATTCCGGCCCTTTGAGCCTGAAAGTCAGAAAACTCCCCTGCGACGAGAGGAGCAGAGGGAGGGGCGCATATTAGTTTTATTTTATTTAATTCAATATTTAATTTAATTAATTCAGTGTTTTATTCAATTCAAATTCAAACCTTTATTGTCAGTGCGCAACATGCGCGCAGTGAAATTGAAGGAGCCTCCACCGGGGCAACCACACAAAGCACAGAAACACAGAAGGCGTTCAAATTATTCGTTTCCGGGGTTGGTTCCTGTCCCTCCCCCGCAGCCGCTCTCGGAAGTGCTGGGTTTGAAGGAAGGGCATGGCGCGCTTTCTGCAGCCGCACGTGGGGAGCCGGTGCCCTGACCCGGAGCTGGAGGCGGAGGCCGGGCTGGGCGGTCGGGCTGCGGCCGGAGGGGAGGTTTTGTAGGCAGCCTTGGCCGGAGAGCGGCGGGGACTGGGGCTGCGGGGTGCAGCTCCACCGCAAGCTGGAAGGAGGGCAGCGGCATAGGAAGGTCTTGCAATAGAAGCAAGGCAAGCGCCGGCTTCTCGGAGGCTGGGAAGCGTTTCTTCGGGAAGGGAGGAAAAAAAGGTGTTTTCCGCGGGGCCGGTTCGGGCATTTAAGGAGACGGCCCTTCAGGGTCGTAGAGCGAGGAGGTTCCAGCCTCCGGGGTCCCGGGCGTAGGGAAAAATGTTCTCGGCGGCGTCACGGCTCCTTTTACGTCACCGGCGCCTTCCAGGTAAATGGATGCTCGTTGGGAGCTCTCCTTGTAAGCACTACAAGAAGGAAAAGCTTCCCCCGGAGCAGGAAGCCATTCCTCCTGCCTCGGTCACGGAGATCCGGCAGTACCTCAAAACGCAGAAAATCCCATTTCACGACGGCTACAGTTGCATTCATGTGCCCAGTATTTTTGTGGAGGATAAACAGCAGCTCCGCCATAGCTACAGCCTCTTTATCGATAAGACGACGGGCCAGTTCATCTGCACCGCCTCGCTGGTGGAAGGTAATTGGCAAGACTTCCAGGCCAATGTGGAGCTGCAGGATAAAGGACTAACGTTAAGCGACAGGCACAGCGTTAATGAGCACAGTGAGCAAAGTGGGGAGGATGCCAGGCACATATGGGACCGAGCCTTGCCTCTCTGGCAATTGCTGGATGAACAGGAGACAAAAGAAGTCAAGGCCGCCTTTGGCATTTCCAGCGTGTCGAATATCACTCTCAAACACTTTGGGGTGCGTTTTCTTCGGACTGCTCAAGCATTGGTCTTCCCGTGGTTCAGTCCTTCTGGCACCAGCTTGAAGGGCTTGAAGCTGCTCAGAGTTGAACACGAAGGAGACAGAGTGCACTATGTAGAGAACATGTTGCCTCGTCCCAATGCCTATCACAATCTCTTTGGTCTGCCTCTGATCAGTCGGCGTGATACAGAAGTGGTGTTGACTGGCCGAGAGTTGGATGCTCTGGTGTTGCATCAAGTGACTGGTTTACCCACCTTGGCTCTGCCTCGTGGGATCTCTTGTCTCCCCCCGGCCTTACTTCCCTACTTAGAACAGTTTAAAAGGATCACTTTATGGTTAGGAGAGGATCTCCGGTCCTGGGAATCTGCTAAACATTTTGCACGGAAGCTGAATCCTAAGCGTTGTTATTTGGTGCGACCCAGTGACCAGCAGCTTCGACCTTTAGAAGCTTTTAGCAGTGGTATGAACCTAACCAAGATCCTACGCTCAGCTCTGCCAGCTGGCCACAAATCTATAATTTCGTTCTGTCAACTGCGGGAGGAGGTGTATGGAGAGCTGGTCAATGTAGATCAGGTGGCCGGAGTCAAATGGGCTCGTTTCCCAGAACTGAGCAAACTTCTCAAAGGCCACCGTAAAGGAGAGCTCACTGTTTTCACAGGTGAGTGTACATTTTATTTACTTATGTATTTATTTATATCCTGCTTTTATTTTTATAAATAACTCAAGGCAGCAATATATTGCTGTTCCCCTTTCATCCTTCCACCAGCATATGTAATCATTAAAATATTTGCTGCAATGTTGAGCTGTTTGTCAGATTTTGGCTTACTGGTCAGACATAGCTTACAATTTGAAAACCAGTTTCCCACAAGCTTCTCATGATTTTCTGCTTCCATGTGATATTTTTGTCGAGAGAAGCACAAAATTTACTCAATGGAAGTGATGATTACTAGAAAGAAAAGGGAGGAGGTATTGGAGGTGTCTAAAATTTAATTTATTTTCTGTACAGTTTTTTCTTAAGTTAAATTGTGCATGTTTCCAATTCTGACAAAAGTGAAGATGAAAGTAAATGAAAGTCTGGACACTGCAATTCTGTGATTCTGTATGCACTGTTCAGCAGAAGTGTCTATGGGAGATTTGATACGCATCTGCAAGCGTATGATTTTTATTACATTACTAAATAATGATCAAACCATCTAGAACAGACATGGGCAAACTACGGCCCGCGGGACACACCCGGCCCATTGGGCTTTTTAATCCGGCCTGCGGAACTAGTTCTGCCCTCACTGACAGCGGCAGCGTACCCGAGAGCGTGGCACCCTCAACAAGCATGACTCCTGCGGCTTCGCTGGAGGGTCGCTCTAGGGTCGCTGCTGCCTCGGTGATTGGTGTGTCGCGAGTGTCCTACACGAGGCTGGGGCTGAGGATGAGCACAGGATGATGACCATGAGCGTCTGCTGCCCCCGTGCCCCTTGGCCGCAGGGCTAGTCTGGAGCACAGGGATGCTCCACGCCCTTCCGCGCCTGCCGGGCCCCTCTCCCGCCAAAGAGGACGCCAAGCCATCCGTGGAGGGCCGCAGGGAGCCGCCCGGCGAAGCGGGACAGGCTGCTGACACCCGCATGTCTTTGCAGGCATGCGATGCCGAACGCAGCAGCCCTGGAGAAGAAGGTAAGAGGGCGGCGGGCAGGAGGGGGGTGCGCGCACGTGTGCGGCTCCACAGCAGCAATGCTGGCTCTTCTCCCACCGCCCAGGTGCTGCTGATGACGAAGAGCGGCTCCAACAAGACAAGCATGCGCTTCACTTTGCCAACTGAATCCTGCGATGGAGCGCATGCTCGTCTTGCCAGGGCTGCTTTTTGCCATCAGCAGCACCTGGGCGGCGGGAGAAGAGCCGGTGTTGCCGCTGCGGAGCCGCGTGCCTGCGCCCCCCCCCCCCGCTCCTGCCTGCCGCCCTCTTACCTTCTTCTCCAGGGCTGCTGCGTTCAGCATCCCACGCCTGCAAAGATACGCGGGGGAGGGGGGCTGCGGGAGGAGGAGTAATGGTGGGGTGGGGGGAGCTGCGGGAGGGGGAGTAAGGGGGGGGAGGGGGAGCCCGTCATTGTGGCCCGCGAGTCAAAAAGTTTGGCCCGTGAGTCAAAAAGTTTGCCCACACCTGGTCTAGCATCTGGACACTTGGTTGTATCCTTCTCTTCTCCAGACTTAGTCTGAGCCTTAAATTTGATATTAAGCGAAAAATGTTAGGGTCATTTTTCCCCAGTTGCCATAGCCTATGGCAGTATTTCTCAAACATGACAACTTTAAGATGGGCGGACTTCAACTCCCAGAATTCCTGGAAGTTGAAGTCCACCCAACTTTCTCAGACAAGTTGCAATGTTTGAGAAACACTGGCTTATGTTCTCTCTGGAATATACTTGTATGTGTCCACTTCAATTTTTCACATATTTGGTTGGAAAAATATAGGATTGCCATTTTTATATAGGATTTAAATTGTGTGGCATGTAGCTTTAGCCAAACTGAATGTAAATCCTTAAGAACAAATTTATTTTCTTAACTTTTTCTACATATGAGATTTATAATGCTTCATGATGTAAGACAAGAAGATGGAATCAAAAACTTCTTTAGCGATGTCTATGATCTGTATATAAAGGTAAAAGCTATATCAATGTTATCTATCATACAATGAATTGTGTATGAGATGGGAATTTGGCTTAGGAAATAGCCTACAGGTAGTTCTCGACTTACAGCAGTTTATTTAATGACCATTAAAAGTTACAGCGGCACTGAAAAATATGAGTCATGAGTGTTTTTCACATTTTCTACCTTTGCAGCATCCCCATGTTTATGTGCTCAAAATTCACATGCTTGGCAACTGGTCCATATTTATGACCGTTGCTGTATCCCAAGATCACGTGATTACTTTTTGTGACTTGACAAGCAAAGTCAATGGGGAAACCAGATTCACTTTACAACCAGATTACTAACTTAACAACTGCCGTGATTCACTTAACAACTGTGGCAACTAAGGTTGTAAAATGGTACAAAACTCACTTAACAAATGTCTCACTTAACAACAGAAATTTTGGGCCCAATTGTCATAAGTTGAGGACTACCTGTATTTGGCTAACATATTTACTTGCCCAGTATGCAGACTTATAGCAAACAAAGTTGGAGATGTAAATTGTTTACTTTAATTCCATTTTGCATTATGAAAAACCATTATTGTTTATTGTACTTTTGCTTGTTCATTGATGGGCGATGAAAGCCTAATACACTTGCATGATAGATATGTTACACTACTGCTTTAGCTGTGTAAAATCTGCTGTTTTGAAACAATGTTCTAGTGAATTCAGTAATGTTCTATTCCTTTTCTATAGGTTTGTCTGGTCACAGGATAGGAAGAGAATGTTGAAGAATTCTCTGGAATATTCTGTTCTCAGAACAGCAGTTTTTTTATACATCTATGAACTGAATGGAGATAGAAGGCATTTAGTTCAAAATTGTTCCAGGAACTAAAACCCATATGATAGATAGCTAGATCAGTATTTTTTGAAAGCTTTTATTGCAGAAATAGAAATACCATATTTTTCGCACTTAAGATGTACCTGACCATAAGACACACTTAAGTTTAGAGGAGGAAAACAAGAAGAAAAACGGTTTTGGCCTCTGCATATCCTCCTTTAAGCCTCCCTGGCTCCCAGAAGCATTCTGCCGGCCAAAAACTGGTCCATTTTTGACCTCCCATTTTTGGCTGGCAGAGTGCTTCTGGGGGCCAGGGAGGCTGAAAATGGGGTGTACAGAGGCTTCGGGAGGTCAAAAAACAGTCCCATATTTGCTTCATAAGACGCAGACATTTCCATCCACTTTGGGGAGGAAAAAAAGTGCATCTTATGGAGCAAAAAATATGGTAAGTCTTCCTGGAGAACAAACAAGGCACTATCTGTCTACTTTTCCATCTAAAACCTGAATCAATCATTAATGGTATGTTGCTGTAATTTTCCAGTCTATTAGCACAGACTACCGTAAGTGGTTCAATACAGAACTTCCGGCAAATTGATTCTTAAACTGTTATCACAATATTTCTTTCTTTCTTCAGTTTGCAATGAATCCTTTTTATGAAGCTAATTCTCCAATTCGATCCACTGCTTTTGATAGAAAGGTTCAGTTTCTTGGGAAGAAGCATCTTTTAAGTTGAATTATTCCATCTGTCACATGACATGAAAAACCTATTGAGTGAAGCAACAAAAAAGTTTTACAAAGGAAGAAAACTTCAGAAGTCCAGAAATTTCTCTATCAAAGCTGACAACTTTAAATGTGTGTCTATCCTTGTATATGTATGTAAATGCCAAAATAAATGGAATTTTCAAGCACCGTTCACTAAAATGATTGCTAGCATAGACCACACTTTCTGTGAAGTTTTTATTGTAGAAGAGTTTAAGTTCAGGGCTACTGTATGAAAGTTATTAGATATCTAACTATGAGTAAAGTAATGGAGCATACATGAAGAACTGTTAAGTACTTCTAGTCATGGACAAAATTAATCTGCTTTTAATTTGATAAACTAATACAGGTAGTCCTTAACTTACAATTGGTCATTTAGTGACCATTCAAAGTTATGATGGAATCCCTCCCCTCCAAAGTTACAGGCCAATTCTGAAATTCTGTCCCCTCCAGCCACATGACTGTATTTCAGTCATTTGACAACCAGCCTAATTTATGGCTGTTTGCTGCATCAGGTGACCACAATTTACTACATTTTTGCCCAAATCCCACACTTCGTTTTCAGAAAAAAATGTTCCATATTGAACAATGAGTTCACTTAATGACTGCCCCAAATAAAAGGTAGTGAAATCAAGTGAGACGTGCTGCGTGCCTTATGACTGCCACAATGTTCCATTACATTAGTAACTGGAGGACTTGTGTGGGCAGGAAAGTGAGCATATATGTGCAGCTGTTTCTCTTATTTGTGCGAGCAGAGGATGTATGTGCCCACCACTTACACAAATGGAGCTGCATGTGCATGCATACTTGCCTGCTGCTCACATGAAACCATCCCTCCCTCTTCTCATGCCAGTCCCCAAAGCTAGAAAGGTTGGAGATCACTGATCTAGAGTGTATTTTCATATATGACTTTTTGAATACCACTTTCTCTTCTCCGAACATATACTAGTAAAATAATGTCTTCAGATAAATAAAATTGCACTTTTATGTAAAGCAGGTGGTGGTCACGAGGTTGCTTGGCTAAACCTTAGGCACATTAAATATTGCTTTCTTTATTCCATCTTTATTACAAGTAACTCAAGGCAGTGAACATACATAATATTTCCTCCTATTTTTTCATACCTTTGAGGTGAATTGGGCTGAAGGAGAGACTAGCCCAGTTATCCAGTCAGCTTTCAGGCCCAAGGCAGGATTAGAATTTAGTCTCCTGGTTTCTGTCTTGGCGCCTTCATAATTTTACAAGCATAGGTTATTTCAAAATGGATGGCATCCAGAATTTGCAAGTGGCAAATGACAACTCTTGTATTTAAATATTAATGTGTGTGTTTATGCAATTACACAGCTTTCCTATAGAGAATATTTCACTGCCTAAATGGACTGGATGGTGTAATAGCAAATTAATTGTTAGAGGATAAAAAGGCTGTTACATTGTAAAATAATTTTGTTCAGTGTTTTCTACAATGTTCATTTAAGTCTTTGAATTCATTAAATAACTATCAAACTATTAAGATATAGCTTCCAGATAAATGTATTATGTATTTATAAACAAATTTAAATGGTTATTCATTTCTTCAGTGAACCTTTAATATGCAGCTACTATTGCCAGTTCACTGAATAGTTCAGACAAATCCTTAAATAACTATCTTAACTATTGCACTGTCCTTTACAAATTTCAGTTTTCAGAAATTGTAGAGTACCGGTATATTAAATATTTGCACTACATCCTACAAATGTATAACTGATGTTTAATTTGTGCAACTATACCTTTACATTTAAGGAATAATTTCCAGAAAAGAAAAGTCCTATAAGATACGTATTAATTTAAAAAAACCCAGTGAAATAGTTAAGATAGTTATTTAAGGATTTGTCTGAACTATTCAGTGACCTGGCAATAGTAGCAACCTTGTAACAGCCTTGTTACAAGGTTGACTCAAGGTCTTCCATCCTTCCAAGATCAGTAAAATGAGGACCCAGATTGTTGGGGGCAATATGCTGACTCTAAATTGCTTAGAGAGGGCTAAAACACTGTGAAGTGGTATATAAATGTGCTATTGTTATTGCTACATGTTAATCTGCTATATTTATCCATGCAGTTGTATGGTATAGATTGGGTATTTTACATCAATTGTAGGGACAGTCCAATGAGCTTTTATAGCTGAGAATTAATTTAAATTTGGGTCTTATACCAGTATATTTTGCAAGCTGAAAAGCATAGATGTCTTCAGTCATAGCTATGCAAAGCAAAATGAATGTAAGATCAAATATTAAAACATAAGCTTCTCATTGGAATGTCATATTTTTTTTTACTTTTACATATCAAATCAAAATTTGCAAAATTTTTACATATCAAATCAAAATGCCGCGCAAGTGATTCTGGGGGCTCCTCGGAGCTCCCACATTACACCCCTCCTCCGCGAGCTGCACTGACTTCCTGTGGCCTTCCGGGTGCGATTCAAGGTGTTGGTTCTCACCTTTAAAGCACTCCATGGCTTGGGACCTGGGTACTTACGGGACCGCCTGTTGCCACCATCAGCCTCCCATCGACCCGTGCGTTCCCACAGAGCAGGTCTCCTTGGGGTTCCATTGCCAGGACGATGTCATCTGGCAGCCCCAAGGGTTAGAGCCTACTCTGTGGGGGCACCCTCCCTCTGGAACGAACTGCCCCCGGAGAAACGGACCATCACGGACCTATGGACCTTCTGGCACGCACTAGAAACCTTTTTGTTTCAGCAAGCCGGTCTGGCCTAGTACTATCGGTTGGGGTTTTAAATTGGTTTTATTGGCTGGTAATTTTAAATTGTTTTTCAATATTTCCAATTTGGTTTTAATTGGCCACTTTAATTTATTTTTAACTGTATTTTAATTAATTGTTATTTTGTGTTTTAAATGGCTGTGCACCGCCCCGAGTCCTTCGGGAGAGAGGGCAGTATAGAAATGTTATTAAATTAAAATTTATTCATCACATACAGTCATACATGGTACAACATACATACAGGTAAGTCTAGAGAATACAGGTAATCCCCAGGTTATGAGTGTTCCCTTAGCGAACGTTCAAAGTTATGTGATAACCGCCTCCTAGCATTTGCAAATAAGTCCCAAAACTACAAATCTTGTAGCACCACAGCAGTAATTTGCCTTTACGAACAACCGCAGAGGCTTTGCAACATTTGTCCTGAATATTGCTGGCCAAAATGGAGCTTCAAAGGGAAAGACATGCCCCTCAGCAGCTCTGGGCCTCCAGAGGCCTTGCCTGGCACGTTGCAGGCTGAAATGGAGTTTCTGAGGAGTGTGTCCACCTCTCAGAAGCTCAGTTCAGGCTTCATGCTCCCCACAATTGCTTCCCCCACCCACCAACCTACCATGCCAGGCCACTTTGTGAAGATCTAGCAAACAGTCTCTTTTCCAGCCTCTCAGCCATGTACACTCCTCTGCAGTTCTTTTCAGGCCTCGCTGGCAGGTTGCCAATCAAAATGGAGCTTCTGAGGGGCGAATCTGCCCTTCTGACCATCTGTTTGGGTCTCCCCAGGCCCATTGCAGCTTGAAATGGAGTTTCTGAGGGATGGATCTGTCCTGCAATGGGCTAGCGGAGGCCCAAATGAAACTGCAGAGGGGCACACGTGGCTGAGAGGCTGGAGAGGAGACTGCTTGCTATATCCTCACAGGGAAAGTGATCTGGCGTAGCAGGCTGGGATGGGGGGAAAGCAATTGGTATTTTTTGGGAGCATGAGGTATTTCAGTGCGTTGCGGAGGCTTTGGGTGGTCTTAGGCAGGTGGCCTGTTCCATCACTAGGCCTCCCATGGCCTTCCACACCCTGAAATACCTCATGCACTTAACGAGCCTCGCATTCAATTAGCGAATGCATGAGCAAGGTACCCGTTCAAAGTACAAGATTCACTGCCATGAATCCTCGGGTTACAAATGGAATGGACAGGCTCCATTACATTCGTAACTCAAGCACTACCTGTACAATGCGATGGAGTGGTTCAGAAAAAGGAAATACAAATGAATAAAATATAACAAGTTCTCAAGTCTAAAGTCTGTTCTTAAATTTATTGAATAATGTACCTACATCAGTGTATTTACTTGAGCATATTCTGCTTTTTATTTAAATAGTATCTAAACAGCAGGGGAATACATAGACCAGCACATGGTAACTATAGAAACATATACCAAAAATGAAATGTAAATATAGTATAATTGGAAATGGAATAGAGATGTTATTTAAAAATTTAATTTAATTTAATTACAGAATTTCTATACCGCCCCACTCCCGAAGGACTCGGGGCGGTGCACAGCCATTTAAA
>JAEANM010006698.1:0-18369 GCA_017656035.1 Myanophis thanlyinensis | reverse complement strand
TGTATTTTTTACTTGCTGTACACCGCCCCGAATCCCTAGGGAGAGGGGGCGGTATATAAATTTAATAAATATAAATAAATATAAATATAAACCCACATGGAGGGAAGCAAGCAGTGGGGTACCACAAGGTTTCATCTTAGGCCCAGTACTCTTCAGTATCTTCATAAATTACTTAGATGACAGACTAGAAGGAAGGCTCATCAAATTTTCAGATGACAATAAGCTGGCAGGAATAGCCAACAGCCCAAAAGACAAGTTCAGAATCAAAAAAGATCTGGACAGACTTGAACAATGGGCCCTATCCAACAAAATTAATTTTAATGTGGAGAAAATCAACATTTTATATTTAGGCAGGAAAAACCAAAGGTATAAATACAGATTAGATGAGACCTAGCTCAAAAACCTGTAACTGTGAGAGGGACCTTGGAGTCCTGGTGTATGATCACTTGAATATAAGCTAGCAGTGTGTGTCAGCAGCCAAAATACAATCCTTGGTTGTATAAACAGAGACATAGAATCAAAATCACATGAAGTATTGGTACCACTTTATAAAACCTTAATAAGACCACACCTGGAATACTGCAACCAATTTCGGTCACCATTCCACAAAAAATGTTGAAACGTTGGAAAAATGGCAAAGAAGAGCAACTAAGATGATCAAAGCCCTGGAGACTAAATCATATGAAGAACAGTTGCATAATTTGGGTTTGACTAGTTTAGAGAAAAGAAGAACTAGTGATAACATGATAACAGTGTTCCAATATTTGAGAGGCTTCCACAAATAAGAGGGGGTCAAATTATTTTCCAAAACACCAGAGGGCATAACAAGAAACAATGGTTGGAAACTAATCAAGGAGAAAAGCAATCTGGAATAAAGGAGAAACTGCCTAACAGTGAGAACAATTAACCAGTGGAACAGCTAACCTTCAGAAATCATGGACACTTTATCACTTTTAAGAAGAGCCTGGAGAGTCACTTGTCTGAAATGGTATAGGATATCCTGCTTGAGTAGGGGGCTGGATTAGAAGACCTCCAAGCAATGGTGGGCTGCTGCCTGGTTGGACCAGTTCTACTGAACCAGTATATTCAATTGGCCCCATGCACCTGCACCCACACCTGCCCTATCCTGTACTTTATCCCCTTCTTTCTGGCTCAGCTGAAAGCTAAATTTACATGGCACAGCTGATTTCCATGCTTCCGCTGTTCTACTCACCAGGCTGCCTGAGTAGATAAGCTGCTAAGCTTCAAATTGCTGTGTTTTTGAAGCCACGTGTAATTGCGGAAGGCACGTATGAACATGCAAAGCACATGCTGACAGAACCAATTGTTAAACCAGTTGCAGCCCACCATTGCCTCCAAGCTCTCTTCCAGCTCTATTCTATTCTAAAGTGATATTACTGTTTGCATAACTGGTATTAGAAATGATTTTAATTTGTTTTAATTTGTAGGCTAACTCTTAAAGTTGTAGGCTAATGAAAAAAATAAATGACCAAGCAGTAGTTGGTTTTGGAGCACACAATGTAGCTACCTTGCAAAAGTAAAGATTCTTTGGATGAGAAACTATCAGAAAAGGCGTAGAGCCCGAGGACAAAACTTGTGTTGCTTTTTTTGCTTAAGTATCTGAGTGATTTGGATCTGAAAATATGAATGTAAGAATTTGGGATTTAAGAAACTTCCTTCCCCCCCCCCCCTCATTTATGATTTAGGATTTCAGATTCCTCATGCAGAACAGATGTTTGTGTCCTCCTGCAGGACATGCCATTTTTTGCAAGTTAATTGTGTGCTAATAATGGTCTGGCCTTCCGGAGCCATGCTCTGTTGAAGAGGGGAAAAATGCTTTCATTTAAGTAGTATAAGACAGGGAAAAAGGAGAGACGGAGGAATAGAAGGACATATTTCTGAAAGGAATTGATGAAGTCCAACCATTGTCAATTAAGGATGACATCATTTGTGCAATATTTTGAAGATTAGTAACATCTGCTTTTTAAAACATGGTTGGTAGCAACCCCTCCGGCTTAGTTGAACCATATGGGATGTTTTCTATGCACAGTGATGTGCGGTATGTAATGAAGGCAGTAACTAAAGAAGAAATGTCTTCTTCAAATCACAAATTCTTTTTCTTCAAAACAGAGTGACCTTTGCTAAATATTAGAAGAAGGAGCAAACAAGCTATAAAGAGACAAGGCCAATGTGTCATTTCCAGAATAGGACTTTTGTTCCAGTGGAAAGGGAAATCCAGAAGTTTACTCATCCCTGTTGTACTTCACACCTGTGACCTGAAAGTCAAGCACTGCCTTACAGTCCTTATATAAGACAAAATGAGAATGAGAAGGTGGAAGCCAAGACAGTTCCCCTTATAGCTGACAATCAGATGTGTTATGGAGAAATAGACACATATACCCTTTAACAAGAGTCATATTTCAGCACTGAGCTGAGACAACTGAACTCTTTAATAGATCACATAACAATGTACCCAAACCTTGTCTCTAGAAAGCTTTTGGATCTTAAAATATCCCCTACATTTTCTGTTGTAGCAGCTGAGCAAAAAGATTTCAATATCATATCCTTTGCTTCTGAATTTTAGGGGAGGATATAAACTATGTTTGGAAGTTCTGGTGTAAGGATCTCTAATAAGGCTATCCTCATCCACAATTTGATCTTACCATCTGATTCTGACACTATGAAGTCATGTTCGAAGAAAGATGTTTTATTCAGCTCTTGTTCCCATCTCTAGTTTTAATATATTTATTTAATTTATTATCCATTGTAGGTTGTAGACTGAAGGTCATAATTCCATACAGAGAGTTCAACAGAGCTAGCAGTGGTACAGAGATGGGCAGATCAATATATATATGATCTGTTTTACTGA
This sequence comes from Myanophis thanlyinensis, assembly GCA_017656035.1. Lineage (NCBI taxonomy): Eukaryota > Metazoa > Chordata > Lepidosauria > Squamata > Homalopsidae > Myanophis > Myanophis thanlyinensis. The sequence goes on along the minus strand of JAEANM010006698.1, from coordinate 15,500 downwards.
AAAAATAAAGGGAAAGCATTGTCATTGCTCAGTTTCTAAAATGATTTTATATTTATTATAAAATCTGAATAAATAAAATCTGAAAAGTAAATTTGCATTCATTTTTAATCTGAAGCTTTACCTAATGTATAGAAGATTTGTGCCTAGGTAATATTTTTGTTACTTTTAATAGAAATCCCCCAAGTAAAACAAGGCATACAAGAGCCTTGGTGGTGCAGTGGTTAGAATGTCATACTGCAGGTTAACTCTGCCTGCAGCCTGGAGTTTGATTCTGATAGGGCTCAAGGATGACTATGGTTTTATCCCTAAAGAAATGTGCCAGAGGTATAGCAATAAGCCTTATTATTAGCCTATGAACCGTGGTAGTGCAGTGTTAGAATACAGTACTGCTGACTGCCGGTTGACTCCAGTTTGACAGTTCGATTCTCACCAGCTCAAGGTTGACTCAGACTTCCATCCTTCTGAGATCAGTAAAATGAGGACCTAGATTGTTTGGGGAAATGCTGACATTGTAAACTGCCCAAGAGTGCTATACAATATTATATGATGGTATATAAGTTCTGTTGCTATTACACAGGTTTCAATGTAAATACTATATACTGCAAACATTTTAAAAACAAAATTCCTCTGATGTTGTTTTTCCCAGCATAAATTTCCACTGTGTAAGCTGTTTAAAATGTTTCTGTTCTTATAGGCAAATTTTGTAAATATTCAGGGTTTTTTTCAGAGGTTTCTCTTACAAATGCAACCATTCCAGTCCTATACCACTTTTTACAGAATTTGGAAATTATACCTACAGTAATTCATGGTGAATATTTTTGCTAATGAAAAATGTAGAACATGCAGTTATTTCAGCATAACTACTGATAAATTTGGCCCTGGCAGCCATTTGCTGCAAAACCATTGCAAAAAAGTCTAACTTCTTTTCCAGGCAGTCTCATATCCAAGCATTTTAATAATAATAAAAAAACCCCATTCACTTGCTTGAACTCCAGCTGTTTTTTTTCTCATTAAGTCATTCATTCATTTTATTTTAAACAGAACATCTTTTTAAAATAATACCAAGACTACAAACTTTCTGAAACATTAGCAAATGACATGAGGAAATGATAAAATATGAATAATAATTGGAAATATTGATAATAGTAAAAAATATTAACTGAAGGCTTTTATAAAAATATTTTAATTGGTGCTGAACCAACAATAAGATGAGCACGAAGCTTCTTTCCCTGCATACTGTTATATTAAAATGTTGTTTTCTTTATAGATATCAATTGCATCTCCAATGGAAAGTAATATTTGGCAAAAGGCAAAGGCAATCTTTGCACTTGGGCAGTTCACTTGTTCCTTCAAATTCTTGGTCCCTAAGTAATAAAGGTACTAAAAAGATAGGGTGAAGTCTTAAAATTGATATGCATATGTATAATTACACTATATACATTATACATATCTTCAAAATTAGTGATATGTACAATAGAAGGGTGATAATCCATCTACCTCTAAATAAAGTCTTAAAATAAGTAATGTAAGTATCAGGTTCCAGAAACTACTTTTAGTAAGAAATAAAAATATTTATTAGAAAATTTTGCATATCACGCAAATCCATCCACATAGTGATGCTTTGATTTCTAAAGCAACAACGGTATCTGCAAGTCCATTATAATCTCCCTCTGAAGGTAGAATACTTGACTTTTTTAGCTTGTGCTTTTTGATCCTCTGGGGGAGGTTGCAACAATTTGAGTAAGGGGTAGCTTCCTGAAGCTTGTGTGTGTGTGTGTATGTGTGTGTGTGTGTGTGTGTGTGACCGCACGCGCAATTCATGGAAAAGAAGGATTTAACTTGTACCACCATCATAACAAAAATGGTTTCTTTCAGATGGTGTTTGGTCTAAAGTCACATTTTAACTGAGAAGCCCCTCAACATTTGCGATTTTAAATTTGAAAAAAAAAAAAGCAAAACCAAAAACATTTCAAGTAGCTTATTTAGCATCATGTGTAATTTAGACCTCAGATCAGGCAATGTAGTCACCTGAGCCTGCAAAATGTCTTGGATCAACCATATTTCTGTTCCACTGCCAGGGACCCTATGTTCCTCAGCTGAAAATTGGTTGACAGTCAACACAGTCCTTTGGAAAAATAATGAGAACAAATGCTTCTATTCTCAACAGATTTGACTTTTTAAAAAGTTAGAACAATTGGCAAAATGCCTTTGTTCTCTCAAACATGTTTAAATGTAGTAAATGCATGTGTTGGTATTAATGTGTATATATGTGTGTGTGTTTTGTATTAGATAGCTAGCTAGATAGGTAAATAAATAATACACCTGTATATGTGTATGTATGGGGGACACAGTGGCTCAGTGGCTAAGAAGCTGAGCTGACCTCAGAAAGGTCGGCAGGCAGTTCAGCAGTTTGAATCCCTAGTGCCGTGTAATGGAGTGAGCTCCCATTACTTGCCCCAGCTTCTGCCAACCTAGCAGTTCAAAAATATATAAAAAATGCAAGTAGAAAAATAGGGACCACCTTGGTGGGAAGGTAAATAGCTGTCTGTATGCCTTTGGCGTTTGGTCATGCCGACCACATGACCACGGAATCATCATCAGACAGTGCCGGCTCTTTGGCTTAGAAATGGAGATGAGCACTGCCCCCTAGAATTGGGGAATGACTAGCATGTATGTGCGAGGTTTTTGAGTTGGTTATGTATTTTCTTTCCCACTCACCTATCCTCTTACCTAGGAAGTAGAAGAGGCAGAAAATTTTGAAATACCTTCATGAAGTCGTTTTCATTCAGTAAGAAAGTGATATTTGTTGGTGGAGTGCTTAAGCTGCTTGCTTATGAGTTCCTCACAAAGCATTTTCTTATCCAAAGAAGCCAACTTAGAAATACTCATTATACTCTGACAACAACATAGCATTGTATTAATAATAATGTATTGATGGGCACTTTCAATTAGCAGAATAAGTGGTTTATTGAGGAGCAAGCCATAAGAAATCAAAATTTATTTCAAAATTAATTGGCACACTTTGTGTAATTAATTGATTATGTGTTGTCAAGTCATTATCAAATCTTAAAGTAGATTTTCTGATAATCTCATCCTAACCTGGTCTTTCAGATCTTTTAATGATGCACTCATGTCCATTTTAACTGAGTCCATCTACTTTGCTGCTAGACATACATTCTCTTTCTTTTCACCTTTTCCAGCATTAGAGCATTTTCCAGAGAGCTAGGCCTTCACATAATGTGTTCAAAGTAGGATAATGTCAGCCTGATCCTTCATACCTCAAGTGAGAACTGTGGCTTGGTCCATCAGTTTGTTTTCTTGGCTGTCCACAATATTCTCAAGAGTCTTCTCCAATATCAAAATTTCAACATAGTATTCTTTTTATCCTTTTTCAAAGCCCAAATATAAGCAAATAATCCTTTCCATAATCCTTTCCATCTAACCATCTACCAATCCATTCTCTGGTCTTCGAAAATAATTGTTAAAGAAGCAAAAGAGAAATTTTAGGATTCTAAGTCAAACACTTCCACAACTAAATGTTGAGATTTTCCACATATCTTTAGGCCATTCAGATATTTCTCTCATAAAACGTGACTACTTTCCTAAGGTGCACTTTGACAAAACTTGATAAATTAGTTAAGACTAGGAATAAAATGATTTGTTCATTCTATGAGTAAGAAAAATAAGATTTCTTGAACAAAAGCTACAGTATATTAGCTGGGATAATAAATAGTCTAAAAGTTCCATAATGAAAGGGTGCATGTATGTGTAGCCCATATTATGTACTACTAATCTCCTTTTTCTTTTTTGATGCTGGCACCTAAACAGTCTGCTTCCTTAGTACTTATTACACTTTTGATAAATTAACGACAATTATGCCTGCTAAAATGGGCAGATTTCCAAAACATCTGGTCTGAATAGGTCAGGATTGTCCCTTTTCTCTTTTCTGAAGAACAGTTGGGACTGATTCAGTTGTAAGCATTAGCATTCCCAAGAGACTGTTACTTTACCTAATGTACTGGCTGAATAGCACGCTTCACTTCCACAACACCTGCTTACAGACTCCGAGCTGCCACTCAAATCCAGGCCAACAGAGCATGGGAAATTGGGAAAAGTGAGGAAAGAACACATCAAGAAACTGGGGGCGGTGGGATCAGTGCAATGACAAGGGCCTGAGACATGAGGAAATGAAGGCTTATAAAAGGCAAGGTGAGGAGGAGAAATGTTTTTTTTTTCCCTGACTGGACTTTTATTTATGAACAGTCATATGGGTGATTTGCTATTATACCTATGAAATAAAAGCACTTTAGCTTTTTCTCAGTATTTGGTATGCTATGGTGGAGAGATGGCTTTGAACCTTGTATATTTTTGGTAATGATTCATTCCTCTATAGTGGAATTCATTTAGAAAGCTACAAAGCAGTGATGGAAGGGCTAAAACTAAGACTTAGGAATCCAGCTTCTTGATTTTCATGAAGAACTTTATGGCTTTTTCTTCCACCATTCTCATAGGTTTCTTCCTATGAGAAAGTGTTTTTGATAATTCACATTGAATATCAAAAGAAACATATTAGTCCTATATAAAAGTTATATATTAATCGCACAAGCAGGAACATTTTCAGAACACAGTCCTGTTTTCTGTCATGGATATGCTTTCAAGACATTTATTGATATAAACCTGAGGTTTTCTGTTCTTGTTTGTGTGGATATTTTTTAAAGGGTGACACACCTTGAATCAAAGAGGAAGCAATTAACAAAGAATAGAATAAATAAATTGTTTCTTCTGATTAATAGGTGTACTCTTACACATTAGTAGATATACTTCTACACATTCTATGTTTAACCTTCGGGAGTCCTTCGGGAGTGGGGCGGTATAGAAATTTAATAAAATTAAAAAATTAAATTAATTAAAAATTAACCACCATCCTCACAATCCTGATATAATTCAGTAGCAAAAACCTTTTTGCCAACTTTATTTTTTCCCCAAAAATCTTTTAACATGTCCAAATTTTGCATGTTAAATTCATTTAAATCATAATTGCTTCCTTGTCCTGAAGCGTATACACTTGGAGTACCATTTTGTTTGCACAAAAACTGATAGCTCAGGTGAGCACCACATGACTGTGTGAGCTCCCATTACTTGCTCCAGCTCCTTTCCACTTAGCAGTTCAAAAGTATGCAAATGAAAGTAGATAAATAAGTATCACTTTGGTGGGAAGATAATAGCATTCTGTGTGTCTCAGCATATAGTCATTGGGCCACATTACTATGCAAATGTCTTCAGACAATGCTGGCTTCCATGGCAGAGTTGGAAGCAACTGGACAGGGGAAACCTTTAACTTTATCTTTATAATGCTTTTAATATGGATTCTTCTCAAAATCTAATATATAAATCATATGCCTATGGTTGTACCTTCTCTCATCGTTTTTAAATTGTTTTATAGAAACGTGTTTAAATCTCATCTCATAAACATGGTTATTTTGAGTTGGAGTATATCTAAAATGGATTGGCTGTTCTATGAACGAGAGACTTTCAGCCTTGAATATGAAAATTCCAAGTATTTTTGTCATTAACCTAAGAAGTATAATATTGTAATTACAATATTATTAATAGTGTTAATATACTGAAGGCAAGAATCAATTAATTATTCAGGAGCTCTGCATTTTTCTTAAGGAAAAATAAGCTTTTTCCATCGTTACCTCTCAGGGCTCACCAATCCAACAGAATAGAAACCGATAGCACTTTCTTAAATCTCTTCTTTATTCGGGAATGAGTAACTCTTGCTATTATTGGAGAAGAGCTTTTTGATTGTACTGTTAATTGCTCTATTATTGCCAAAATAAAAGGGAAGATTTTTTTTAAAAAAGGTATAATGACAAGGTTATAAATTAAATGGCAAGAGAGACACGTATGAGATAACGATCTACATTTTTTTCTCTGCTTCATATTACTCGCCATCTAAATCTAATAGTTCCAGCTGCTGAAAGTTTGACTGACTACCTTTGAAGTTGCCACTGCAAATCTTATAATATATCATCCAGTGAAACTAAATTGTTATGTCCAGAATGATTCAGCAGTTTATTTTCAGTAGACCCCACCCACGTCAGCCCAGTCCATCAATCTGGCTTGTACAATGAGCACCCCACCAAGCTCTAATAAAGTCATAGCTTATGCTTCATCTAGCCTTCTCCTACAGCTAAAGAGCTTCACAGCCTGAATCTGGTTTTTCTTTTTTGTTTGATTTTTACATTTATCAAATCTACTTAGGGCTATCACTCTTTCACCAGTCAAATCTGTAAATCAATCAACTAACACTTTAGTTGATTAATTGAGGAGGTAATGAAAAATGGGAATGGCATAAATCAGCAAAGGCGCAAGCTGAGGCTGCAGATTTTCTTTATTTCCAAGAAGAAATTATACTGCTCTACTCATTCACCAATCATCCCTATTTCAATATGTGCCCCAAAGATTTGGAAAATATGGCAGGAAAACTAATATGGTACAAGATTCATCTTTAAGGCCTTGATGCTTCAGAGAATGAACCAAAAGTCTTCAGCATGATCTGGCTTTCCAAAAAGAGTGCTGTTTGAAATTTCAGGAGGTTAATAATAGAACATCTGTGGAGATTCTCAGTTAGTTATCCAGGTCATAGCTGTCTCAAAAGTGTTTTTTTTAAAAGGTAACTGGACTGTTTGTTCATTGAGGAAGAAGAAGAAAATGTTTTGCTTCTCATCCAAGACGTTTCATCAGTTGTGGTGGTGGGGGATGGAAGGATAGGTATGTCAGAACCTTTTGCCTTAAAAAAAAAAAAAAAACCTTTGAGTTAATAATAGACCCTACTTTGGAAGACTCCATAAGTTTTCATTCTGTGTCATTGCTAATTCTTCTCATTAATCCACCCTGACTCAGATTCCTATCCATACTCTTTGTTAGAAAATATGAGGAAAAAGGAAGATGGCAGAGATAGCAGAAATCACTTCACCTTAAATTGAATTAATATCATCAGAAAATATGAAAAAGAAAGCAAAATTAGCAACGTTAGTCTTGGCTGGAAAATGTATTACTTTTGTACTAATTTTGTTGTTGTTGCAAAAATTGGTTATTGTATTGATGAAAACATAGTTAACGTCTGAGAAGAAAACTGGTAAAATAGACTTCTAGTCCAAGAGATTTTTATTTATTTATTTATTTTTGGTATGTGGCCTTTTTCAAGCTGCATCTATTTAATGATATATCTTTGTTTTCTGATCTGGGGTAACACAGATCAGATAATTTGTGAAATCTCCAAGTTAGTCAGAATGATGTCCCTGAGAGTATCCCTCCCTCTCCAATTCTGTGAATAGAAGAGAAGGAATTAAATTTTTTTACAAAGGAATGGAAGTATAAGATTTAATCACAGAAGTGCTGAGTTTCCTAAGTACTTCTACAGTGTACTTCACACAATATCACGTTAAAACTAGTTTCAGAGTTTATTTATGTAATTTAATCATATTTGTATATGAGTTTACAGTGCTCCCTGTCTTCTAACTTTATAACCGAAGTATAAGAAATCAACATTATGACTGTAAGCTCCTGGGAGACCCTGGATGTCTACTATTTTCAGGAGACTGAAAAACAGCAGTAGCCTGAGAAAAATAAAGTTAAAGAGAATTTGAGGGAATCTCCTCTCTCCATTAAGACTCTAAGAAAATTAAAGGAGGAACTGGAATTATAATAGGGCTCTTCTTTCCAATTAAGAATGAGGAATTGGTTAATTTGCTTTATTTTTCAAATATAGGTAATTTGCAGTTTTAAATTTGCAGTCTAAAGTTAAATTGCAAACCAGATTAGAGCAGTGCACTGATGTACATATTTGGGGAAATATCATTACCGAAACAGAGAAAAATTGCAGAAATATTTGAAAATTCTTGATTCTGTACAAAAGTCTTCAGGAAAAAAATAGATATATTAGGGGAAATTGCATATTAAAATGTACATTTGCTTTGGGTTTAAAAATAGTCATTTGTTTTTATTTTAATTACATTTTTGTGGCCTACCTCAATCTAGACGAAGATTTACCTCAGAGTATGATGATAAAATAATACTGTATTATAATATCTAGGTTTTATATATAAAAACATGGAAAACAAATAATAATAAGCTAAAACCATAATAAAAACAATTCCCAAGGTTATGCCACAAAACAATAAACTCATATTGGAAAGACTGAACTATTTACAAATTTCTCTGGAAAGCATAGAAATTTAAGAAAAATAAAATGAGGATCTGAATGAAAATTAGTGTATTCTGTGCACAGGATATAATAATCATAGCTGCTTTAAACGTACAAATGTTTCCAAGAATCATACTTCTGAAAAACATCCACAGAGAATGGGAATAATTTCACTATACAAATGTACTTATATATACTCCATACATGTAGTGTTTATAAACATTGCGGGTGGATGACATTCTTAGGGCTGTGGTTTACCTCACTGATTTAGATAGAGCTTTTGCTCAAAGCATCCTGTATGTATCGCTCTGAAGAGAACATTTAATTTCTTGCCATCTAAGCTGACGTAGGGCAAATACAATAGCACCCCAATACATCACTGGATGTGACGCTGTCGAATCAGGGCCATTGAGTCCATCAGTCACATTTTATTGTTACCCTTTTTACATTGTTTGGCATGAGATTCAATAGCCCCTTTATTGTCAATCTGTTATAATTGGTCTGATGAGGAAGAACTTGTCTTCTCTTAGCCAACATGGCTCCTACAGTATCTAGGAAAGTAGCCAAGTGTTTTGCTGTTGCCATTAGAAGAATAACAGCATAGAGTTTTTTCAGGTTATACATCAATGTTTTTAAGTTTATTTTTCTTATTAAGCATAAAACCACTGTAAAGATGGTTGCAGTGTCTTGGGTCATGTGTTTGCCATTTGTGGCCTTTCCAGCTGTCTTCTGATTAACAAAATTAGTGGGAGAATTTGGATTCACTTAACAATCATGTGATTTATTTAATGATGGCAGTAAGAAAAGACATAAAATTGGGTATGACTTACTTAATGACAGTCTCACTTAACAACAGAAGTTCCAAACCCAGTTGTTGTTGTATGTCAATGACTTATATTATACAGTTATATTATACGACTTATACAGTCACCTTATATTTGTTCCAACGCTCTTCAAAATATCTGACAGCGATAGTCTTTTCTGCATTTTGTTTATTTTTATGTATGTATGTATGTACGCATGTATGTATGTATGGAGAAAATTTATATTGATGCCTACTTGGAAAAGGTGACTCGAGTCTGTTTACAAGAATATAAAAACAGCATATAAAATAAATAAAAATAATAAATAAAAATAATAATACCCCCCCTCCTGGCAACAACACACATTCATACCAGCCATTTACTGGGTTCCATCCTGCTCTGGGTTCCCTAGGCATGCTGACAGAACCAAGCCTTCAGGGCCTTCCAAAAGAGTGTTAGAGTGTTATGTATATTGTCCAGTTTAAATGTTTAATTAATTGTAAAATTTGAGTTTAATTAACTGCAAAGAGGCATTTCTTCACCATACTGTTCTTGTTTGTGGATACACACACACACACACACACACACACACATCAAGTTTCTTATCTTGTATGAACTTCTTTTTCTTCTTTTTGCCCCAAGTTGTTATTTTTCCTTCTTATCTCTTATATAGAGTTTCCATGGAGAGCTCATGGTTCTCTCTTAAAGTTTCTTATAGAAGCCAGATTAAACTGAGAATCTCCTACAAAAGTTCACATACATTTATACATTTTTGTCTAAGAAACACAGGCTGGGGAGAGAGGAGGAAGGATAACAGCAAATGAATGTTACTTTCTAGCTTTTCCAGATTAATGTCTATGGAGATTCTCAGTCATCCAATCCAGGTCATGGCTGACCCAAAGGTGCTTTTTCAAAAGGCAACCGAAGCTTGTTTTTCCTTGAAGACATTTTACTTCTCATCCAAGAACTAAAGAAGCTTCTTGGATGAGAAGTGAAATATCTTCAAGGAAAAAACAAAGTCCAGTTTCTTTTTGAAAAGCACCTTTTTCTAGATTAGTCATTTTATCCAATGAAGAAGTGATACACAGCATACCATCCTGCTTTTTTTCTGAATAGCTATAAAGCAGCATCTCTGGTTTTATCACTAAAGAAATGTGCCAAAGTCTTAAAGATATAGCAATAAGCCTTAGTATTAGCCTATGAGCCATGGTGGTACAATGGTTAGAATGCAGTACTGCAGGCTACTTCTGCTGACTGCTGGTTGCATCCAGGTTGGCAGTTCAATTCTCACTGGCTCAAGGTTGATTCAGCCTTCCATCATTCCAAGATGGAATGATAGTTGGAAAAATAAGGAAACAGATAGTTGGAGGCAATATGCTGACTCTGTAAACTGCTTAGAGAGGGTTGTAAAGCACTGTGAAGTGGTATATAAGTCTAAATCAGTGGTGACAAACCTATGGCATGTGTGCCCAAAGTGCCTCTGCAAAGGTATGCAGAGCACTCTATGCGGGCATGTACGCCATTGTCTCCGCTGCATATGCATGCACAAGTACACGAGTGTTTCGGGAGACCCAGTTGGTCTTTGGGTCCTCTGAACATGCATGCATACATTTTTGGCACTTGGTGCCGGAAAAGTTCACCATAACTGGTCAAGTGCTATTGCTATTACTAAGAAACATCAAACTCTTCTGTCTTATGTTACACTTTTTCTCACTGCTGGAACCTTGCCTCTCTCTGATGAACTGCAAGACTGGGACAGGCTAAACAGTTGCCCCCTCCAATTTGTTTAGGAACAGGAAGTGGAGTGCAACAGAAAACTACAGGCATCTCATCATATTTTAGCTTTAGAATAACAACTTGGTAATACAGATAGGGCTGAGAGTTGCTCATTGAACATGATGGATGAGTAGAGACTTGGTGTCCTAATCCTAGACTAAAACCTATGGCTAAGATTCCAGTAACACATGTTGCTACTGAAAACTTTGGATGTGGTGCATAAAGATTTCAAAAAATTGTAATTGTATAATAGGAAAGGAGAATCTATTGGCTAAGGTGCTAGATTAGGAGTGTAGAAAACTGAGTTTTGGTCTTGGTTGGGTAACTTTGGGTCAATCAGTTTTAAGAAGAAAGCATACCACTGTTGAAAATGTTGCTCAGAGTCAAAATTGATTCAAAGAAAAGAAGAGTGAAGGAGAACATTTATTAACTGAAGGATAATTTTATTAAACTGATTTAATTTTAATTAAACATAAATCAAGTTCAATTGTTTGTCCTGGTCCCATGCCATGACTAGGTATACTAAGAGCAGTTATCTGAGGGGAAAAAAGAACCCTATTTCAACATAGATAATATATTACCTTAGTAGAATTGTTCCATAATTTAGCAGATTGGTCAAGTTCTAGTATATTTACTTATAAAGCATGTTACCTATGTCCAATTATCTCTGCCTGCCCAGCAAGACAAGACACAGTTCAGCTGCTTTAGGTCCCACCTATTAAACAACACCATCTTGTTCAGGAAAAATGCCTTTTCTGTCACCAAGTCTGCCCCGTGGAATAATAGTCCTCCTGAGATCAAGACTGTCCTGACCCTCCTGGCCTTTAGAAAGGTCCTGAAGCCATGGTTCATCTCTTGAGCATTGGGTCAAAATGTTGTGTGAGCTATCAGTTATGTGGCAATATATGTTTTATGAATGGTTGTGCCTGGTGCTATAGATACTACCTGTGTTTCTACAGTTTTATTTATTTATTATAATTACTGGTGCATTTTTGTGTTTGTTTCAAAGATAACCTGCCCATGGTCTCTTGACATTTGGGCAGTCTTATAAGTTAGATAAATAAACAAGATTGTTGGTTTATTATTTTTATTCATTAGCACAGAGACAAAGACAAATTATGACAAACTGCAACTTTTTTAATATAGTTTTATCTTTGTCATATGTGGCAAGTTAAAGTCTATAACTTTCTTTTCAATTTTCTTCCAAATGCTGTCTTGTGGTATTGCCTGTTGCAGGGGGATGTGATTAACATTGTGTGGGCCCTGTGGCATTTGGTGTTTTTTTTTTAAGACTCCCTAATCCCTGCTTAATTTTATGAACTGTCAAAATGATTCTAAATATCTCTCCTCTTTGCATTTTCACCTCAGGACAAGAGTCCAGAGGTATGGATTTGTTGTACAACAGTGGACTTTAGGCAATTTTCATCTTTTAATGCCTGCAGCGTCCGAGGTTGAATTTGTAATAATAACCAGATTATCTCTGAAGGATCTCTCGCTTATACTTGCAAATGGTTCTGCAGGAAAATGCAAAAGATAGGAAAGGAAAAAAATAATTGATTAGAGGCAGGAGATCATTTTGTCATATAATCCCAGATGGAAAAGAAAACAAATGCTGATATGCTTCCTTCCTTCCTTCCTCCCTCTTTCTCATGCATTTAATGAGAGTTGAAGATAGCATAACTGGAAAGACCAGTTTTTGAGGCATTACAACAGCAAAAATCAGAAAAACAGCAAGACAGAGTGAGAGAGAGAAAGATGGAGATGTGGTCTGGGTCTATGATTAGGCTGCATTCAAACTAGTGCTTTCACCAGCCATTAGAGAGAATGCTAGATGCTGCTTGGCAAGTTTGAACATGTATTAGACTTCTGAGATATGGGACAACCTGAACAAGAGTACAAGATCTGCTGCTAGAGTAAATGGCAACTTGGAGGGGAATTGATCCAGTACATTGACTTAAGGAATGGCTGGCTCCAAATCTCTAATTGCACCCTGAGATGCCTTACAATGAGTTTCTTTTATGTCCAAATCTAAAAAATTAATAGGTGTATCTAGTGATAATCTGAGAAAGACATTGATGTGGACAGTTCACCACTGAGATGAATCTCTTTGCTTATAGCAATAGCACTTAGACTTATATACCACTTTATAGTGCTTTATAGCCCTCTCTAAGCAGTTTACAGAGTCAGCATATTGCCCCCAACAATCTGGGTCCTCATTTTACCCACCTCGGAAGGATGTAAGGCTTAGTCAACCTTGAGCCTGGTGGGATTTGAACCGGCAGTCAGCAGAAGTTTATGCTTCTACTGCCTATCAGGAAACCTTGACCTGAAGATAAATCACTAAATAGACTGCATGCCAGGGTAAGAAGATCAAAGGACAATCTTAGAAAATGCATCTTCCTGTAGAAGATATTCTACATGAATATGGAGAACAATAATCCATCTCTCATAAACTATGGTGCATACAATATATTGTGTGCATGTATGGAAGAAATATGTATGGAGGACAACCTCATGCTGGTGAGAGAATATGCTGTTGACTTGGCCCAATATTGTGCAAATGTTTTTTTTAATCCTATTTACTATATACTTTTTACATAAATTACATTCCTATGACATATTTATGCCTATTTTATTTGTCCATGTTGAATGTGTATAGTTTGTAAGTGCTTCTGATACAAAAAAAAGAAAGAAAGCAGATATGTGAAGTATCCTTCTAAATACTATTTACAATTTATCACTGGATATATTTACAGAATTGCCAGAGAATTATGTTAAAACTACCATAAAGGCATTGTGCACTGCAAATCCTGCATTAAGTTTTGTCCAATTACGATACTCTATTTCTACTCTATACTCATATTTGATTGATTAACCTTTAAAAATATTTAAATTAGATAGATCCCTATTGACCTATTTTAAGCATCAGTCTTTTTTTTTTTTACTGATTTCTATTTTAATTTAAAGAAAAATGATATAGTTGTGTTATACATGATGACACAGTTTCTTTGGATATACATCCATTACCATTATTCAGATGGTAACTAAAATTCATTTTCTTAAAAAAAGAAAAGAAAAAAGGAAGGGGGGTTATCCATTGCTAAGGTCAGAGGAGATAGCCTATTCACCTTCACTGCCTGTAAATATTTAAATTGTATCCCTCTCAAAAGTAAGGGAACCAAGGTCTTAAATTTGCCACTTTCCTCCTCTTCTTTGGATGAGAAGGACACAGATAACAAGGAAGGAAAATATTGGTGTCAAAAAGACAGATGATCAAAATCCATATCTATATCAAGATACAGAGAAACATTAGGTAGTCATCAATCATTAATGGAATCTGGAATAGATGAGATTGAGGAAGATTATTCTCAGTGTATGTGCACGTGTATGTTCTGTTTGGATAATGTGTTAAGTGGAATAACTTGTGAGATCTGTTAGCATTCATCCCTTATATTCCTTTTGTTAACAGGTTAGCACTCAAACCAATTCACATATCCAAAGCTTTATTCATTATTAATCAAAGAAGCTAAAAAGTCGATCCACTCTGGTTATATACAGTAGTTCTTGTGGTTTTCAAACCTTTAAATATTTAATGGTGTCATTGCTTTCCCTGTGGATGTCAGCCAAGCAGAATGTCTGGTATTAGAATCCCACTGGGTTAGGGAAAAGAAAAAGGAAGAAAAACTTTAAAAAGGATTTAAAAAAAAAAGAATAAAAGCATCTCACACTATTGTATTACTATTTTGATCACTTTCTAAAGAGATTATTTCAAAATGTAAAATGAGCATTGCTTGTGGTATACAAGCAGCAGTGAGATTTATTATTTTAGAAAGAAAAGACAGCAACATTCAAATTTGTGGAGGCTAAAGTTTCCAGAATGCTCAGCCAGGATGAATAGTGAAGAATTTAGAAGAAGAAGTCTGAAATACAATGCCAAAGCATCTGGTTGAAAAAACCTGGAGAGTTAGTCTTATAATGCCCAGTCACTATCCTATTCAAATCTCCTTACCAGTAGATTATATATATAGACTATAAGATCCATGATTGCATCTAATTTCCCTTCCCAACTACCCCTAACCCTCCTTCCAAGATCCAGAGATTGCATCTGATTCCCACCTTCCCAGCTGCCCCTAGCCCTCCCTTCCTACCTTAACTTACCTGCGGTTGCATAAGCATTTCACTGCATATCATATCCATGTATGATTGTGTATGTGACCAATAAAATTTGGAATTGAATTGAATTGAATTGAGATTTGGCAGGACATAATCACACTAACTTGGGTCAAATCGAGATACTGAAACATAACCCATTTTCTTCTGGCGGTTAGATCTGTGAGAACACTGACATGTTAATATGTTATATTTTAGATCCTCCCATTAGCCAGGCAGGTAGATGTTGTATCTTAAAAGCTGAAGCTAAATCAGTATTTGAGAGATATGTTCTGTGCTATCAGATTTTGGCAGTAAATTCTGTAAAGAAAAGAGTTTAATGATTGACTGAGTACAGTTAATGTTATCCTGTACATATGACTAGCTGTTTGGAGCCATTTTAATGCCTGTGAGATTAGTGATTGGGTTGATAAACCCTTTAGTGTTACTTTAATTACTTTAGTGTCACAATATACAATTCAATCCTTTACTGTCAATGCACAACATGTGTGCAGTGAAATTGAATGAGCCTCCATTGGTACAATCACACAAAGCACAGA
>JAEANM010006697.1:0-18369 GCA_017656035.1 Myanophis thanlyinensis | reverse complement strand
ATAATAATGATGATGATAATAAATTGTAAAGTGTCCATGGAGATTCTCTGTCATCCAGGTCAGGGTCGTCCCAAAGTTGCTTTTTCCCCTCCTCCAAGAGGCAACTGGACTTTCTGGGTTTTGCTTTGAAGACGTTTCACTTCTCATCCGAGAAGCTTCTTCGGCTCTGACTGGATGGTGGGGAAATGGAAGGATTGATACTCCTTGCAGACGTGCATCCTTTTAGAGGGTCATTGAGGCCACCTGAAAGGTTGTCTGTGTCCTCTGGAGTGGTGGCAGATGGGTTCCAAGAAGGGTTCCACACCCATTTGCACTACTCAGGTGACACCAATAAACCATAAAAGGGTGGTTTGAAAAACTGTGATCCAATTTTGCAGCTGGACATTAACTCGTTCTCTAATAGGGGAAGTTTACGAGAAAGATTAAAATGTGGCCCAGGGCTGTCGAACTCATAGTATGCAGGCCAGATGCATCACACACTGGCCCCACCCCCACTCGGTTCAGTGAAGGGGGGGACCCCAATTGGTCACGTGACGCCATGAGCTTGACACCCTTGATGTACCCCTTGACTTACAAACTACAATTGGGGCAGAACTTCCATTGCAAACCAAGATGGCTTGTTAAGTGGCTCTCATTTTATTTCATGATCTCTTTGTCACAATTGTTAAGCGGATCGGGCAGTTGCTAAGTGAATCGGGTGGGTCGTTCCGTGAAATGTGTGGCTTCTCTCGTGGACGTTGCTGGTCAGAAGCCAGCTGGGAAGGTCACAGATGATCACGTGACACACACACCCCCACCCAAAAAGTCAAGAACCTTCATAAATACAAGCCGCTTGCCGAGGGTGCAAATTTCAATCGCACGACAGTTGCGGGTGCTGCGATGGTCACGGCGACTTGGTTGTTCAGTCGTTTTTCTCAATGCTGCCACTTTCGCGGCATTGTGAATCGCAGGTGTCGCTGAACGAACAGTCCCACGGCAAGGACTAGCTGCATTAAATTGCTTTAAAACTAATACAACTGGTTTTAACCAAAGCTAGCTCAAGAAAAAGCTGCAGCGTTTAATACGTGCAAAGACAAGAGGACCAGGCTCAGATGTTTATGTGGTGTCTCTAGAATGCACTGGTGTCAATCTGACACAATTGTCTGAAATCCACTCTTATAATATTAACTCTTCCTTATTGTTTTTTTTTTCACCCTATTGCCTTGCTTTTAGTTACCCAGTAATAAAAATGTGGGTGAGATCATTGGCAGACATAAACCTGGTCTGTCTCTTTCTCTAAAAGCCTTATCAGCGTCGCTAAGATACCAGGAACACGTTTATCAGGTGATCTTAGCAAAAGGGCAGCGGCTGAAGGTTTATTGTGCTGTGTTTACTCAGTACGGTTTCAATTCGCCCCAAAGTGTTGCAGGGAGCATCCATTAAGAACAATGAAAGGGAGCTTTTCAGAGAAACATGCAAGGAATTCTTGTGGGGAACTCCCACAATATTTTGTAGGACACTGCATAGACCCGTGGTGGCGAACCTGTGGCATGGGTGCCACAGGTTGCACACAGAGCCATCTTGCTGGGCACACAAGCTATCAGCCAACTTACCTCCAGCTGAGCATGCATGTGCAATTGCACATGCACGGTTGCAGAGACCCAGCTGGTCTTCCGGGTGTCTGCTGTGCATGTGCACAATTGCAGCAGGAAAGCCAGCTGCTCTTTGGAGCTTTCCTGCGCATGTACATGCAATTGCTCATGGGTGCGTGAGTGCCTGTATGCAGCATGCATGCATTGCATGTGCAAAAGCTGCATGCATGTGCAGAAGGTATGGTTGCACATGTAGCACATGTGGAGGAGCCACACGCAAGTGCAGATGGCACGCGCAAAGCACGTACTTTTCGGCACTTGGTAAATAAAAGGTTCGCCACCACTGGCATAGACCCATAAAAGATTCCATAGAGGCCTTCTACGAGAATTGTGACTGTAGTGAATTCTTCTCTACAATTACGCACTGCTCTTGAATCAAGCAGTCTGAAGAAGTTCCAAATGCTTATTGGTGTCTTACTATCACTTTGAAACCATGTTTATGGTAACATGAAGTATATTGAATGTAATATATATTTTTATATATTATATAAGTATAATATATATATAATATAAATATATAAGTATATTAAAAGTAATATATATTTTATATATTATATTATGTTATTATATAATTAAATTATATAATTGATACGATACACTGGTATCTCAACATATGGCCACAATGAAGGCCAAAATGTACATTGCTCAGTGAGAAATTTGTTAAGTGAGTTTTGCCCCGTTGTATGACTTTTCTTGTCACATTTGTTAAGTGAATCGCTGTAGTTGTTACAGTTAGTGACACGGTTGTGAAGTGAATCTGGCTTTCCTGTTAACTTTGCTTGACAGAAGGTTGCTGTTGTGGCCTGTTGGCCATCGAATCCGATGAGCCGAATCAGATGAAGAGGAGGCAGCATGGGAGTTAAGGTCAGCATCAAGGCAACCTGAGAGCTCCGAGGGGGAAGAGGGAATGGAGCTATCAGAGAAAGAGACAGAGGAGGAGTCCTGGACATCCCTCAGATGGAGAGTCAATAGCCTCCAGGTCTGGAGATGGCTGATGAGGAAGAGGAGGAACAGCTGGGTACAGTGCCTGACTCCCGGATGCACAGAAGGCAGAGTAGAGGAGAGCAGTGGAAATCTATGGGCCGGTCCTTGGGACGGAAGAACGACCGCTGCTAGCGAAGCCCCCACCCTAGCTCTGGGGATAAAAGGCAGGGGGCGGAGATGAATAGATGTGGCAGACAACTATTCATCTCCCTACCGGAAAGACTTGTTAGCCTGCTCTGAAAGAGAAACTTTTGGCCGGGGCTGCTGGGGCTCCTAATAAAGGAATCTTTAATTGATTACAGGGAGTTTTGTCGTGTTTGGGGAGCTGAGTCAGAAATACATGACCATGGGACGTTGTAACCATCATAAATAGGAAGCAGTTGTCAAGCATCCAAATGTAAATCACATGACAATGGAGATGCTGCAGGGCTGTGAAAAATGGCCTTAAGTCACTTTCGTTTACTGCCGTTGTAACTTCACTAAATGGAACTGTTGTTAAGTTGAGGACTATCTGCAACACAACACAATTTTGCATACACATACACAATTATTTTGCTAGGTGGGCTGTAGTAGAATGATGGGAATGAAATCTTTTCAGCTGGAGATTCTCAGCTCCAGAATCCTCAAGGGAAGAAATTAATAAAATGTTGCGTCGGCTCCAGACCGAATTGATCCCATTTTCTTTGCATTGCATTAGCATTCATCCCAAAGTTTCCAAAAACTGTTGCACAATTGTCTTTCCAACTGACAGCATGGAAACTTGCAAGAGCTGCTGGCACGCTCCCATTTGTCACCATGTGCGCCTCCCAATATCCACAGAAGTTTAAAGGACAGTGGCTAATGATGCAATAGCCATTAATCATTAACTAAAGAAAGAAGCTGCTTATTAAGATTTGGTTTCTGCCTTTTATATAAATGTGTTTGTCTCCTAGTTAACCATTTCTCTGGGAGGAGCAGCACTCTGCTTTTAATGAAAGTTTTATTTAACACCCAAGTCCACTGCAGCCAACTTCCAAACGGTGTAATAGTATCAGTGTAAAATATCACAGCTATTCATCATGGGTTTCTGGGTTGCAATTTAGCCTGACCATAAAGGTTATCTCTGTTGGTAGAATTGAGCAATGCAAATGACTGGTTCCCTTTTTCTGCTGGTGGTCCTCGACTTACGACCATTTGTTAAGCAGCCATTCAGTTACAACGGCACTGGAAAAAAGCGACTCACATAACCAGTGCTTGCACTTTTATGACTGTTATCACAAAATGGGACCTTCCTAGCCGGCTTCTGGCAAACAGTGGGGGAAGCTGGATTCACTAGTGACTACATGATTCACTTAACGGCAAAAAGGTAGTCAAATTGGACGCGATTCTTTTTTTAACAACTATCGTGCTTAGCAGCCGAAATTCTGGTTGCAATTGTGCTAGCAAGTCAAAAGCTGCTGTGTGGAATGTCGTATCTGGCATTGAATTAGTGGTACTATTTATGTCGTGAAGAGACACCTAACAATGTGGTCCAGCTCGTGCCAACTGATTCCAATAAAGCACTGTAAATTATGGGATGGTTTTAGTACCAACACAAACCTTCTTAGATACGTTGCTCTTCCCCAAATAGAAGCTGCTTATTTTCTGTTTATAATAAACGTTATGGATAATAATAACGCAAATGGACACCTAAGCAAAATGGGATGTGCATTCCACCCAAATAGGCATCCGACAGTTTGGCTCATGTCAGCAAAGGAACACACCACTCTAATGTGCTGAAGTTTGCCACCACCTGCATTTACCTTGAACGAGAGTTAAGTAAGATGCAGCAAAATTTATTTATTTAAATTTAAATTTATATACCGCCCCCTCTCCCTAGGGAATCGGGGCGGTTTACAGCAAATAAAAATAGATAGACAAAATTTAAAAATCAGTATAAAACAATTAAATTAGCCGATATTTAAAAATTAAAGTCAGTGCCTTCTCTGTGTTGGACTATTTATTTATTTTTTATTTATTTAATTTATATACCTACATATAGACTACACCTCCCATCCTCTTCCCAAGCCAGTCATGGAACGTTGGGAATGCCGTAAATATGGAGTGCTCTTTTATTTCTCTTAAGTCGCTGTTCATGAAGAATTAAAAAAAAAAAAAACCCTCTAGATTTGATGCTCTAGATCAGGGGTGTCAAATTCAAGGCCAAGGAGCTGGATCCGGCCCGCAGGGTGCTTAGATGTGACCCATGGAGCTACTCTGGAAACAGTGAAGGATGGGCCCATGGTGCCTCTGCCAGCGAAAACTGAGCTCGGGAGGCCTGTGTGCGGTCTTTCCAAGCTCAGTTTTCACTGGTGGAAAGTTGCAGGATGCCGTCGCAGACAAAGATGGAATTTGTGAGGGCCACGGGCAGCACTCCCAAGCTCCATTTTTTGCTGGCAGAGAATTGCAGGCCATCGAACATGAAAACGGAGCTCGGGAGCTTGTTTTCCCAGGCAGAGCACTCGGGGCCACCACAGGCGCCTCTGACCTGAGCGACGTTGAGCTGGCCACGCAGCCCCCGCCGAGATCAAACACAACCCTGATGCGGCCCTCAATGGAACAGAGTTTGACACCCCTGCTCTAGATTCATTTGAAAACAGCTTCTTCGTAGAAGTGTTGATCATGTTCAGAGATAAGGTGGTGAACCTATTGCATGCATGCACTCACGAGTCCACTCTGTGGACATGCGCGCCGTTGCCCCAGATCAGCTCCACCGCGTTTCTCCGTGGCGTTTCTTGCCATCGTTTGCAGGGAAATAGAAGTTTGTGGGACTAAAAAAAAGGTCAATCAATTCCAACTTTTCGTAAAAGAAAAAAAATTCGTGCCTCCCAGATGTCAGTTGCTTTTCCTGCAGAGTTGCGGTGTTGTGACACCCTCATCCTCACTGGGCAGCTGGTCTTCGGCTCCCTGGTGCGCGCACACCTTTGGGCATGCGATCTCTAAAAGGTTTGCCAACACTGATCTAGATGTTTTGTTGCAGATGCTTTCTCCATTTTCTCCTAGGCAGGAAAAGCTCACCGACTGAGCGGCGAAGAGCGAGAACAGCTCCTGCCAAATCTCAGAGCAGTAGGATGGAACGAGGTGGAAGGCCGAGATGCTATCTACAAGGAGTTCCACTTTAAGGACTTTAATCGGGTACAGCAAGCACTTATCCATACTTTATTTCGAGAAAGTCTCTACACTGATTTAACAATAGGCCCAGCTAAGATGCAAACCCCAGAACACAACAAGCTGCAAAGATGCTTACTTCCTAACCCTGACACGTGGGTCTGTGAGTTAATATTTACTAGGGCTGTTTATGTAGTCTCATAGGTGGTGTTTTTTTTCAAAAGGCAACTGGACTTTCTTGGGTTTTCTTTTCCTTTGAAAAAGGTTTTGCTTCTCATCCAAGAAACTTTTTCAGAACACCTTTGGGACAACCATGACCTGGATGATTGAGAATCTGCATAGACCAGTGGTAAAATGCAGCTGGGTCGCACCTGTTTGGCCGATCCGGTAGCAACAACATTTGGCCCTGCCCATCCGCCCCTGCTATTTCCTGTCTTACAGACTCTTCATTTTTTTTCTTTTTTACTCACCTGAATCCTAATCATCCAGGCTGCCTCCCGTAAGCAAAAACAAGCCGTTTAGAAGCCACACGGCAGCACGGTTGGCGTGCATAAACGCATAAGCCACATGCGCACTGAACCGGTAGCAAAACTGGTTGGATTCCACCACTGGCATATATTTTTTATGTAGGTTACCAAGATTGCTTCAGTCCTCGTGCAGTAGAGCTAAGGGAACCTACCTCTGCATCTACAATAGCTTGGCAGAGGCAGGAGCTGCAAAGAACGGCTCTGAAATCCAACTGCATTTATTGTCTGAATGATCCTTGGATGCAAATGCAAATAGCCTCAGGTCCAGCCATAATTATTTTTCCAATCCATCCCAAAAGGTTGAAGAGGACATTGATGCTTAGAATCAGGAAAGGTGCATGGGTTTTCCTTTTTTCTACCATGCTGGATAGAAAAAAGACCAACTCAAAACATCTGCTTGTGTCTGGCAATCCCATTGCTTACTTGTTTGCACCCGTTAAGAGGCCTTTTCCCGACAAGTATGGATGTAATAACTGCATAGCACGAATTTTCCTTTGGAGATGGCAAAAGGATTTCAACTCCTCTCCTGCCAACTCTTGTGGGACTGCAGATGTTACTGAACTACAACTCCCAGCCACCCACATCAATGGCCATGTTAAGCTGGGGGCTTTATTTAATCTTAAATCTGTCTCATTTTTGCACAAACACGAGAAACTAAAAGCTATCCTTGGAGTGCACGGAGGTATATTGATAGACCCTCAATTGTGTGGTTTGTGCAGTGTATCTTTCCGTTGTGGCAATATTAATAAATAGCTTGTATGTCTTTATTAGTGGAGTTTCCTTTCTTTGCTTGTCTTTTTCTAAAATCCTCTTTCATCTTTTGAGCAGGCCTTTGGATTTATGACCAGAGTAGCTCTACAAGCAGAAAAACTGGATCATCATCCTGAATGGTTTAATGTTTACAACAAAGTAAGAGATAAAGAGTTGTTCAACCCTCCCTTTTTTATTTTTGCCGTTTTCTTGGTAATATTGTTTGGAAGGAGAGTGGTGCAGTCACCTAGAGGTGAAGCTCTCGCCACAAAATCAGGAGGTTGTGAGTTCGATCCTAGGTAGAGGCAGATATTTTCTTTGGGAACACTGAGAATATATCTGCTGAACAAAACTCCACCCTGGCAACAGGAAGGGAATCCGGCCATTAAAACACTCTGCTTGCTTCACCCCGATGCAAGGGATTATGGGGTCATTAAGTGGAGAGGATGATGATTGTTTAGAAGTTTTCTATTGCCTTCTTCTTATATCTGAAAAGAGAACGACTAGCTCCAAGTCACTCACTTGGTTCTAGTCTCCCCAATTTCTAGTCTGATGTTTTATCACTACCCAAAGTGCTTATTCTGATACAATGATAAATGCAATCAAAACTACCACTCTTATAATGCAAAAGGAGGAGAGGGGTGTGATTTATAGATTGGCTCCCAGTTGATAGTTTGTATTAGTGGCTCAATCTAGCAATTGCAGTGTAACTCTTAAAAAAAAAACACCATTTTTTTTGTGACCGACTTCCTCAATCTTGATGGGATAGTGTTTTAAATTTCACGGATAAGCACCGAGACCAGCAGTGAATGAAGATGCTAAAAACTTTTTATCACTCCGTACTTTATGGCATTTTAGCTCTTTCAAGTACTTGCACAGTTGCTATGCTATGCTGTATTAACTGGGCATTTTGTTTTTGTTTTCTTCTTCTCAGGTTCACATAACCTTAAGCACACACGAGTGTGCTGGTTTATCTGAACGGGACATCAACTTGGCCAGTTTTATAGAGCAGGTTGCAAACACGTTAGCCTAAAAGCGGTCACCCCATCTTCGTCTGTAAAGGTTAGCTCCTGCATCTTAAGCTGCCAGAAAGTACCGTGACAAACGTAGTAACCTAGCCGCCTTATCTGGTTAATATGGGAGCACCTATGTTTTTGTAGTAGCTTCGTATTCGCTTACTGTAGGGTCACACCTCACAACAGGCACCAGTGCTGTGAATTCATCCGTTGTCCATTATAAATCTGTCTTGTGTCAATATCTGTCTCTAGGGTTCTTTAGCCTGTAACCCTATTTAGCAGTATTATGTAGGTACGGGAGAAGTCGGCTTGTGGTTGTCAATTTTAATAAAACCTGCTCTTACACAATCTATTGGAAATCCGTTTGTTTCCTTGTGCATTTTTCCTCTGCACTGTTTCTTCCGTTGCCTGACCTTCATTGCCAGGGGTAGATAGGGAAATAGTAACAGCAATAGCACTTACACTTATATACCGCTTTATAGTGTTTTCCAGCCCTCTCTGAGCGGTTTACAGAGTCAGCCTCTTGCCTGGGTCCTCATTTTACCCACCTCGGAAGGACGGAAGGCTGAGTCAACCTTGAGCCTGGTGGGATTTGAACCGGCAGACAGCAGAAGTACTGCGCCACCGAGGCTCCTGTAATTGCTTAATCTTCTTGTAAACCAAGGTAGGCAGAACTTTGGATTGGTGATGTAGAAGCCTATATACGACGGATTGCAAGTCACATTTGTTTTCATTCCTTAGGGTAGCTTTACCCATCATCGCACCCAGTTTAATGTAGGCTAGTACAGCAGCAGATGGGAAATTAAGTCGCGTAAGCATTTCACTGCATATCGTACCATGTATGACTGTGTATGTGACCAATAAATTTGAATTTGAATTAAAACCACTCTCATGTTCTGTCGATGAACATTTAAAGAAAGTTAGGTTTTTATTTGTAGACATATCTGATAGCATGGGATAGGGTCATCAAACAGGTGTGGTGGGCTCAAAAACTTCCAAGAGGGCAGCTGTGTCTCTGCCACGCCTCCTTTTTCCATTCATTATCCTTGTACAATCATGGATTTCACTCAGAATTGAAGTTACTCCGAAGATTCTTGAGAGTTGTAAGTGAAGGGAAGTAAAATTCCCATCATAAAAGGACTTTTGATAAGTTCTTTTATTACCACCTTGGTGTTTTTTTTTAACTATCTAAGTGCCGCTAGCTTGCCAGAAATTTCAGATATCATCTTTGTGGTTAATGCAAACTTGATGAGCGATGTCATACTTCCCAATAAACAAACTCTTAAGACGTGGAAAAAAAGCCACCTTCCAATATTTTGAACTTGAAAATTGAGGAAGAAAATAACATTTATTTTTAAACCAGAAACACATATGAGATGCGTGACAAAGAATACATAGATTATGGAAACAAAGCCGTTTTTGACCAGGTGTCAGGATTAAGCTGAAATTAAGAGTTTACAAAATTAACATTCTGTTCTAGAACATGAATGAAAACAGTACCTTCAATTACACAGGTACGAAGGGTGCAACTGAGTTTTCCTTTGTTAACGTAACGGGAAACCGTGTCTGTTCAAACTAAGTCGATACATGTGCATGTCTTAAGCAATTAACCATCAGATTGTTTTGTATTCGCTCCATTCAAAATTGAAACCAAAAGATAGCCATGAAGAGATATGATTAATCCAAAGATTATTCACATAACACAGACCCTGAACTCATGAAGTCCCAAAAAGGTTGTACGATGATAACTGAAAGGGACATGAGTCTATACCACTAAAATATTAGATTCTATGCTTCCCCCTACCCCAAGAGAACTGCTGACTGGATGTAATGACACCTTGACTGATCTAGCAAAATACCTACTCATCTATAGAGGAAGCTTAAGGTGGAATGGAACCGTTCACCTCTGTAAAACTAGGCTGGTGAACCTAGCTTTACCACCAAGTCTTAGAATAAAACATGAATGTGTGTCTCCCACTGGAGCCACAGTTACTTCTAGACGCAAACTAAACAATGGGATAGAAGCAGTGTCTGCAACCCATTAGAGGCCAAGCGATCAGACCACAGATTAGGGTTAGGGTCACAGGTGGACTGAACTGAGATGTCATGAAACACTGAAGAGGGAGGATTATATGATACCTGAGAGGTTGAGGTTATGTTTTTCAGTGTAGTACCAGAACGAAGGTGATCATCCATTGACCGGATCCTCTCTTGCTTGGCTTCGCGAGGAGAGATGCTCTCCGCACTTAAGGCAAAGCTGTGTGTGCTATCTTGAGCATGTGTCTGATAAATCAGTGCAACCCCCTGGAAAGGAGCCCTGGGTCCTACAAATGACGACGTTCTGAGTCACTGGTTCTCTTGAGCTTGTTAAGAGGCGCTCAAGAAAATGGCAGTGCTAGGGACTCGAACGGTGGAAAAAGCTGAACTCCTCGAGCCGAACAAGAACTGCAATTTGCTTTCTCCTACTGCTGTTAACACAGAAAGCAGGACAAAAGCCCCCTAACGCATGGAAGAACCCTTTTATGGCTAGTACCTTCATGGATCTCCATGGCTCAAAGATTTGGGGAGGAGGGGGGCAGAGGTCACAGGTAAAAAAAAAAAGTTCTAGAGAAAGTGAAAAGCACCCCGAAGATATAAGGAAAGAAGGGAGTATCCTTTTTTTGGTTTCCTTTGATCCATTTCCTCTCCTTCAGAGCAAATTCCCAGAGAGTGAACCAAACACTCACCCGGACTTCATCCTATCATCTGTGAAGGATGTTTATGTGCAACCTCTGGTTGAATTCACTGCTCAAGTGTGAACCTCAACCAAGAAACCTGTATCCCACTGAAGTAATTCGAGACACCTGAGCATCAACAATGGTGGAACGGAGTTGCATTGCGCCCTTAAGCCTGCTGCTTCATGGACGACGAGAAGCAGCAGCACGTCATCGTTAAGACATACAATTAATTACCAGAAGTTGAACGAGAAAGAGAGAAAAGAGATAATTCCTGAAGTTTCACAGATCTGAACAGCCAATCTAAGCTAGGGGGTTGAACCTGTGTTTAACCTAAGAGGGAATGTTAGGCCAACAGATCACGATGCCTCGTGAGCTGCATGTGCAGAAGAAACAACATCCAAAGTGATATCACCTTTCCTTTGGATTAGTGTTTAGTGTGTCATCTCCCAACAATTGAGATACATGACTAAAAATTCAATGGGGGCTTGGAGAACCATTCATGTAGCTATCAGGCAAGGGACTAGGTTCTGTGCTGTAGAGGCTATCCAAATAACCACTAGCAATTTCTGAAACCAGGTTTCGGTCAGGAATAGCTTGCGCCAGACCGTAGATTGCACTCTGTAAATCGAAACAAAACAGAAAAAACAACAACAATCAGCTAAGATTTATCCCATGCCACATGACTTCTGAAATGTGTTACTGGTTTATCTGCATAAATAATGCCCCAAATCCAGTGCTTATCAAATAAGTAACCACAAGCCATATAAAAACCAGGAGCAGATTAAAATGAGAGCCCGTTTAAAAACATTAAAACAAAGCAGATTATCTTAGGTGATCGAATGTCTAGGTGTAAAGGGATTGTATAGTTAAGGGCAAACCTTACTTGTTTTTAAATTTTTAACGTTTAAATTTTAAATTTTTTAAATTTTAAATTAGGTTTTAAATCTTAATTTTGATATCAGCCACCCAATTTAATTTAATTTAATTTTTAATTTGTTTTTAAATTGTTGTCCATTGCTGTGTTTTTAGATGGCTGTAGACCGCCTCAAGTCCCTCGGGAGAGAGGCGGTATAAAAGTTTAAATAATAAATAAATAAAATAAATATAGCGCCTACAGAAATTCTAAAGAAAGCTGAAACATAAAAATATATAACAGAAAATAACAAGTGAAATGCTTAAACACAGAGAGAATCTGGAGAATAAAAACCAACCCTTGATTGAATTTCCATCCGGCGTACACCGGATGGTAGTACATTCAGATAAGACCTCTCTGAAAGATCTCCATGCTAACTTAAACTAATGCTAGAGAAGGAACTTCCACAACTAGTTTGTATATTCAAATAATTGATTTCTTTAATCAATTCCATGATTCGTACCTGGAAGGGAATTTGCTGAGCAAAGAAATATTCTGCTTCCTAACTAATCCCGATCTGTAGCTTAGTACTCACTTAGTACTTAGTACTCACTGGACAAACTCAACAATAAGTTAAAGTAAATGCAGTGCAATTAATTAGTAAACTAATTAAGAGGTACTATTTTTTCAGTATATAAGACGCACCTAGGTTTAATTTAATTTAATTTTAATTTAATAACAACATTTCTATACCGCCCCCTCTCCCGAAGGACTTGGGGTGGTGCACAGCCATTTAAAAACACAAAATATAACAATTAATATACAGTTAAAAATAAATTAAAGTGGCCAATTAAAATCAAATTTTGGAATATTAAAAATAACAATTTAAATTTCCAGCCAATAAAACCAATTAAAGAGAAGGAAAACAAGAAAAAATTAGGTTTTTTTGCCTTTGTGCGTCTTGTTTTTGGCCTTACCGGCATCCAGAAGCCCGCTGCAGGCCAAAAAAGTGCGTGAATGCATCTTATAGTCCCAAAAATAAAATAATTAAGGCATGTGTGAATTACAGTCTGATCTGACATCTCTTCGAATGAATCTAGCAGGCTCACCAGCTTCAATGAAATAAAAATACTTAGTCAAGCGGCTGAAATATAGGTATAACACAGGATCCTGGGTGTAAACTTAGCAATGATCTCCAAACTTCCAATCTGATTTTTCAGCCTACATCTAGGGTTTATTTAAGTCCTGTTCTCTGATTTGCTTTCTGCCAACTGTTAAGTGCCGCTGTCTTGTCTCCCTACGTTTTCATTAATAGCAACCTTCAAAAAAGAAATGCAAAATTCTCCTTTTACCATGCCAGTGGTCTTTTCCTTGGGATTCTTCATAATCTCAGAGGTACACTCTCTGACATCCTTTATCAGTTGTTCAGCCACCCCGGGTTCCGTCTGCAGCAGCGTTATGCAAAAATGAATACTTGGAAAAGAGATGGAGAAAGATGAAAATGTTAAACTTTTCTTCACAATTCAGAACCTTTTTGTTTCTTGATCATGCTCTACCCAGAACTGGGAAACGCAGGAGAAATCGCATTGATTCACATCCGTACGACAAATACACTGAAGGTGCGAGTTCCCTATTTTTGCAACCCCTGAACACGCACACTAAGTTACTGCTTACCATATATTTCTGCTCAATCCCAAAGTTTTAGGTGCTTGCTAAGTGCTCTGCCTCCCCCAACTGGAAGTGAGGAAAAAAAAAAAACCAACAACCCAGAAACTTACCATCGAGGGAACTGTAAAATATTAAAATTCCATCCTCTGGCTATTAACAGGTTTGACAATCGGTAAATGTCAAATGAATCAGAATTGAAAGCAAAGACAGAAACCTCTGGCTTGCCCACGATACTGATGTGGTCTATTTTCCGCAACCTTAAAAGAGAAACATGTTAAAAATACCTTCCATCTAGCTATATGGTCTATATATAATTATATTCGATACTTTGATTTACGCTGTTTCAAGGCCACTCTCAAAAGTTGTAATTTTAGCTGCTGTCCCTTTTTGGACCTAAGAATCAGTTATTCTTAACAGAAGAAAATTGGGGAGGTGAGTAGTAGTAGTATTATTCTACTTAACAGGGAAAATTGGGTAGTAGTAGTAGTAGTAGTATTACTACTAATACTACTATTAGTAGTAGCATTTTTTTTCTTTACAAAATACCTACCCTGGACCTGTACAAGAGAACAAAACATCGTCTAAAGCAACATGAAAGAACCGTATTTTTCGGCGTGCACCCCCAAAATGGGTGAAAATGTCTTACACAGCAAATATTGCCGAAGCCCCACCCACCCACCAGCCATTTCTTGGCCTCTGCATGCCCCATTTTCAAACCTTTTTCCAGTCGGTTTTTGAGGCTTTTTTGGGCCCGTTTTGGGGGGGGATTTTATTTATTTATTTATTATTTAAATTTCTAAACCGCCACTCTCCCGAGGGACTCGGGGCGGTGTACAACCATCTAAAAAAGTAGTGACGAACAACAGTTAGAAACAAATATAAAATATAAAATTAAATAGTTAGCAATTATAAAATTAAAATTTAAAAAATTTAAAAAACCCAATCAACGCCAAAATTAATTTTAATTAAAATTAATTAATTAATTTTGTGGGCCTTTTCTCGGAAAAATAAAAATCAGCCCTGGAAATGGGCTTTAAAAAGCCTCAAAAATGGGCCAGAGAGCCTCCAAAACCCAAGGGAGGAGAGTGGGAGCGTAAAATATAGAGAATAAAATGGAAAATGGCGTACGTACTCAGATACGATAAACCGCGTGGTCGAGATGATCTTCTTGGTGGCTTCCACATAACCGTGTTCTCCCATGTACACCATGGTTGCCCAGCAAGCTGCAATAAGGCATCCAGGTCTGGAACCAGCAATGGTGGGCGAGGGGTAGATTCCCCCTTGCCAGTCAGGAGCCACGAAGAACTGGTGATGCCGGTATTTCGTATCACTGTACATGATCACCGAGGAGCCCTTGGGAGCATAGCCATACTGCAAAGAAAAGGGCCAATATTCAAGCTGCAAAACAGTGCCCCCCCGTCGCCCCCCACACGCAAAATAACCATTGACATTTGAACGTTTGAATGGCATTCTGCGTTTCTGTGCTTTGTGTGGTTCTACCGATGGAGGCTCATTCAATTTCACTGCACGCATGTTGTACGTTGACCATAAAGGGTTGAATTGAATTGAATTGACAGGTTCCAAGACCCCCTCCCCCCCCCCTTTTTTTTACAGGAATTAGAAGACTTGCTAAGCTACCGTATTTTTCGGTGTATAAGACGCACTCCCCGCCCCCCCTTAAAAGTGGGTGAAAATTGTGGCGCGTCTTATACATCGAATACAGCCGTTTTTGGCCTCCCGAGCCCCCAACCGCGTGTCCCGTTATTGTCAGAAACGGCCCATTTTTATGGCCAAAATGAGCCGCGCGGAGGTTTCTGGAGACCTGCAAAATGCTTCTGGGGAGGGGAGCTGGGGAGAGGGAATAAATGACACGAGTGGGGGGTTGGGAGGCCAAAAAACGGGTGAAAAATGAGCAAAAAACGGGCCATTTTTATTCTCCCAACCCCCCCCCCCACCACGTGTCTTATATTCCCTCTCCCCAGCGGCATTTTGCAGGTCTCCAGAAGTCTCGGTGCAGCTCGTTTTCTCCCAAAAATGGATGAAAAATGGGCCGACGAAAACGAGCCACGCAGAGTTTTCCGGAAGCCTGCAAAATGCCTCTGGGGGCTGGGCAGAGGGAACACAAGACGCGTGGGGATCAAAAACTCCTTTTTTTCTTGTTTTCCTCTTCCAAAATCTGGGTGGGTCTTATACTCCGATGCGTCTTATGCACCAAAAAACACAGTAAATCATTCTCTTCTTATTGATTTATCAAATAAGAGATGCGCTGTTACCACTATGAAGTCATGAAAAGTTTCAAAGTTGGCGGATCCCATATGCTCTCTACCAGCAAACAATAATATTTGAGGTGTAAAAGGAATCATTCTCATCGATGAACTGTGGTTGAGGGCTGCAATTTTAAACTACTGCCATGGTATATTTATTCTCTGGTTTGTTTGTTCTTTTAATGGTGTACTTCATTTATTTTTATTGTTTAAGCTGCCCGGAGTCGCCCCAAAGATGCTTCCCCCCCAAAAAGGCAAGAAGCTTCTTCAGTTCTAACTGAAGAGGAAAAAAAAACCAAGTCCAGTTGCCTTTGGAACAATCGTGGAATTCATTTTTTTTTACTACCGGTTCTGTGGGCGTGGCTGGATGGGTTATGTGACCAAGAGGGCAGTTTCTGTAAGCAGGGCAATAAAGATGAGGCTGGAAACAACACCAGGATGTTTCTTTCCTGCCTTCCTTACAGGATTAACCCTGTAAAGTTGTGGAGATGTCTTCTAACAACCGGTTCTCCAAACTGCTTAGAAAATTTACTACCGGTTCTAGCAAACCGGCTCAAACCGGCTGAATTTCACCTCCGATTTCTTCCCTTTTCTTCATTTAGACTATCATTTAATTATTAGATTTTTATCCCACCCTTAAATTATTTTATAAATAACTCAAGGCAGCCTAACATTCCTTCCTCCTCCTGTTTTCCTTACAACAGTATCAATTTGGGGAGATGGACTGGGCTGAGACAGAGCGACTGGCCCCAAAATCACGCAAGCTGCCTTTTTTTCTTTTTTTGCCTAAGGCAGGATTAGAACTCATGTCTTCCCGGTTTAAATGTTTTGCTAAAACTACAAGGTTGAAAAGCACTGGTAAAAGCATTCCGTTTCGCTACACACCTGTTGTGCATTGACAATAAAGGTTCACACCAATCTTCCTGGGCTCACCTTATGAATATCTGCAGAAATGCTGGTGATCCCTTTCAGTCGGAAATCAAAACTCTGCAAAGGAAACCCAGCCTTCTCCATGAAGGCAATGA
Source organism: Myanophis thanlyinensis (assembly GCA_017656035.1). Lineage (NCBI taxonomy): Eukaryota > Metazoa > Chordata > Lepidosauria > Squamata > Homalopsidae > Myanophis > Myanophis thanlyinensis. The sequence continues at coordinate 1,808 of JAEANM010006697.1, read as the reverse complement.
GGAAACCGCCCAGGCAGGCATCCACGTGGAAGGGAATATCGTATTTCAGGGCAAGCTGCATCAAGACAGGAGGAGAAGGTAAGTCATTTTCCTCTTAGGTCGCAGGAGTAAACTACTAGTAGAGCTTGGAGCTTGATAAACATATTCCTGATATGGAGAGTCCTTGGCATTCGGGCACAATTGAGCTCAAAGTGCAAGGCAATTGGGGGGTTTTTTTGTGTGTGTGGAGGGGAAGATTTTCCTGTTTTTATTTTATTTTATTTATATATCCACTTCAACAATTTTCTTAATTGTTCAATTGTTTCAATTTTCAACAATTTATTTACATATCCACTTCAACAATTTTCTTAATCCTTATCTATTACGAAATTATACATGACAACATTTTTCTACTATCTGTTACAAGTTATAGATACTAGGCATCTCATTTCTCACCACATATATAATACCTTTTCTTTATTTCATATCTTTAAATCTCAATTACATCCATATTTCTATTTCTTATCCTTTTCATCTAGCCATAGATGAAATATCTCCCATATCTTAATAGTATACCTTTTGTTCTTTTTTCCTTAATTTCCAGTGTCAATCTGTTCGTTTCTGCACGTTTTTCTAATCGCTATGCATTCCATTGGGATCTCTTCATTTGTCCAATATTGTACACAAATACAATCCTGGCTGCCATTAATATATGTAAAATCAAATATTCATTTTCCTTACTATGTTTTTCCCAGTAGAATGCCCAATAAAAAAAGTTTCTGGCTTTTGTTTTATCATTTTTTCCAACCAAGTATGTATCTTCACCCAAAATTTTCTTGCCATTGGGCATGTCCACCACCTGTGGTAGTGTGATCCAGATGTCCGGTGACATTTCCAACATTTCGCTGAATCATCTTTAACCATCTTTGCCAATCTGGCAGGTACTAAGTGCGATCTATAAAACATCTTATATGGGTTTTCTTTATACCCAGTTGCTATTGTCCACTTGTAATTTCTATCCCATAATTTCTGCCATTTCTCTCACTCTATAGTGGAGCCAAAATTCTTTGCCCAAACAATCATTGTTTCTTTCACCTGTTCCTCTCCATCTTAAGCGTCTAATAAATAGGAATATGTTTTCTTTTATCGATTTTTCATCTGTCCCTGTGAGTGTTTGATCTAATTCTGTTAATTCTTTGTAAAAAAAAATAATAATTTTTGTCTTAGCATCCTTCTTGTATCGGGATTGTATCTGCAATAGGGGGCGGTATAGACATTATGCAATTAAATTAAACTTATGCAAGCCAGGTCACGTCGATTGTTAAGTGAGTTTTGCCCCATTTCTTGCCACATCTAGTAAGTCAGGGGTGTCAAAACTCAAGATCCGGAGGCCAGATCCACCCTGTGGGGCTCAGTGGTGGTCGGAATTGCAGCAGCTTTGTATCAATGCAAAAAAAAAATAATTATTACCTTTGCTACTTCCTCAATGGGATCAATACTTCCATGAGGAAATTGTGGGGCTGAACAGACCAGCATGGCTGTATTCTTGGTAATGGCTTTCTTCATTGCCTAAAATAATTAGGAGAGAGTCACTGGGAATCCATAAAACCTGCGTACAACATCAAGGGATTAAAACTGAATCCTCTGCAGAGCTTGTGTTAATTTACTTCCTTCCACCCACTCTCAAAAGTTCCGTCACTCTGTTTCCAAGTCAAATTTGTTTGTTTATTTATTTATTTATTTATTTTATTTATTTATATACCGCCCCCTCTCCCTAGGGACTCGGGGCGGTGTACAGCCAATAAAACACAAGTACAATAAACAGTTTA
>JAEANM010006696.1:0-10550 GCA_017656035.1 Myanophis thanlyinensis | reverse complement strand
CACTACCTATTCTTTTTTTTTTTTTTTTTTGCAAGGAAAAGGAAAAAACCATCCCAGAGAAGTAATGGTCACCAATACCTGCAGATGCCTGCCTTGTGAGAACTAAGAATTGGACAATCTTCTTCAGACCCTGGGGGGAGGGTTTTGGGGATTCTTTTGATATGTACAATTTCCCGCAATTTTGCCAGACCTTGCTTTCGCTTTCTCTGCATTCGTTTCTTTCCCAATAAAAGTTCCCTGTTTTCAACCACAATGAATTCAGGTTTTTTCTTTCATGGGATTTGATCGAGGAAGATCTGACATTAAACAAGGTCTGCATTACCAGCCAACATGGAGAGAAAATCTACCATTGGGGCTGTGCACAGAATGTCGAACTCGGGGAGCAACCAAGAAGACATGGGAGCTCAGGGGTCGACTTCTCCCAAACTTCACCTGGGGGTGACGGTAAGCAGATGGAGGGAGCCCTGGGCTAGAGGCTGACAGAGAAGATCTCCTGATGACCCATGCCCTGCAACTTCTGCAAGAGGCATTAGAGAGCCATAAAGCTCAAGAAGCAACAACAGAAAGGGGCTTCCAACCAGCAGCTGAGGAATTTGAACAGGAGGCAGGAGGGGCCGGTGCTGCTGAAACCCAAGCAGAGATCCCAGTCCAGCCAAGGCCGGCAGCGAGGGCTTTCCCAGTAGCATCGGCTGCAGCTCAAGCCCCCCAGTGGGGGGAGGGATCCCCCAAAGGCACCAAGTTCCAAAGATTCCTCTGCTGGCAGTAAAATACAGAAGGGATCCCAAAACTCTGGGATTTTTCCTGGCCCAAGTTTGCAACCATATGCAAGAATATGGTTTTACCAGCGAATAAAGATTTTACCAGCGAAGCTGCCAAAGTGAGACATGTCACCATGGCCCTGGAAGGGGAGGCAGCGGAGTAGATGACCTCCTTCCACATTGACAATGTCCCCCAACTGAGAAATTATGATCAATTTATGAAAGCCCTTCACAGTCGCTTTGAAGACTCCCTGGTGGAACACAGGGCCAGGACCAGAATGAAAACCATAACCAAGGGCGTAGGTCAGTGGCTGAATATATGTGGGAGTTTCGGAGTCTGGTTTGTCACATGCATAGCTGGTCCCAAGTAACCCTGATGGAATGCTATAAGGATGGGCTTAATGATGATGTCTATAATGGCTGCGTAGCCCGGGGGGGCTCCCCGTGACCTCCAATGCTGGTATGTCCTGGCAGGTGAACTAGACCAGACCAGGGATCGTGACCCTAGGGGGTGTGCTTGGAACCAATCCTTCTCCTGTGCCCCAAGAGAAGCTCCAAGAGCTCCGAAGCGTGCTCCGGCAGCCAGACCAAAGATCACAGCTTGTTTCAAGTGCAGGAAGGAGGGGCACCAGGCAGCTGAATGCTTCAGCAAGACCACCTCCAAGCTGACTACTACAGGACCCAGAAGAGCTGAGAGACAGCCAGCCAAGCCTCATGAAACGGCACTCAAAGGAGTGGAAGTTGTGGAGTTTGGCCCTCCCAGCCAGGAGGAACTGGGAACTCTGACCATCCTGGGAGAGAGCGAATCGGACTCGATGATGACCCCGTGGTAAGTCAACATGCGGGACCCCTCACCATACCAGTAAAGCTGCAGGTGGTTTCCCACCTCCCGGGGGAAAATGCTAGCCCTTTTGAGGATGACATGTTGGCCCACCTGGCGAAAGGCAAGATATTTACAAAGTTGGACTTAAGAGAAGCTTATTACCGAGTCCACATAAAAGAAGGGGACGAGTGGAAAACGGTCTTCAATTGCCCGCTGAGGTGCTACCAATTCAAGGTGCTGCCATTTGGGCTACAAGAGGCCCCTGCGGTCTTCATGCAACTAATCAACAAAGTGCTGCATGACCACTTGGGGGTTCTGTTCTACCTGGCTGACATCCTCATCTACACTGAGACCACGGAGGAACACATCACCACTTGATTGTCCTGTGAACGGGGAAAGAAAAGGCCATAGTGTTTAGTGAGTAAGGCCATAGTTAAGGAACTAGGCATTCACACCCTGCCCCAGCCGATACAATTTGAGGAGGTGGCACACCAGCCACCCTAATGACCGAGCCACTCCACCTGGAAGTCGGCAACCACTGGGAGTTCATCCGGTTCATGGTAGCTCCCAAGATGATGGATCCCTTGATGTTGGGACTATCTTGGCTCGACAAATGGGGCCCAACCATTATGTGGGAAGGAGGCTATAGAAAGCTGAAGACAGCCCCCAGTCCCACACCACCACCACCCAATGGTCTCCCTAACCTCAACTACCCTAACCGGCTGACACCCAGAGAGAAAAGTGCGGCCGCCACCCCCAAGGTCACCCCAGACACAGCAGACGTGGCACTGGAGTACCAAGACCTTGCAGTCTTTGGCCAAAGCCAAAGATGTACTTGATGATGCTGAAAGAGATGGGCAAATTTAGGAAGTACATTGATGAAAGCCTCACACAGGGTTTCATCCAACCAGCCAATTCCTGGGTGGTGGCCCCCATCCTGTTTTGCAAGATGGCGGCCCCCATCCTTTAGCATCCCGATCTCGAGAAGCCGTTTGTGATCGCAACAGACACCAGCGACATTGCTGTAGCTGCTGTACTTTTACAAGAGAACCCCCAAGGCCAACTCCAACCTTGCACTTATGTTAGCAAGAAGCTGACCGACACGGAACAGAGATGGGCGGTGTGGGAGAAGAAGCTTATGCCATATGCTCGGCATTGCTCTCTCAGAGACACTTTCTTGAAGGTAGCAAAGTGCTACCTTCTGATCACAAGAATCTGGAAGTGCTAAGAAATCTGAGGAAGCTGTCCCCCAAACAAGTGCAATGGGCCCAATATTTCAAATGCTTTGATTTTGAACTGAAACACATTCTGGGGGGAGGGGGAGAATACCCTTGCTGACACGTTGACCCAGAAGTCACAGTTCAACAGCAAAACAGAAGAAGTTGTCTACGACAACCTATCCCCTTCACAGCTGGCAGCCCAGGTAACTGTGAGGGCTCAGAGCTGATGTCGCAACTCAAGCAACCCGCGCCTGTTGACTGATGACATCGCTGCTGCCTTGACAATGGACTCTTGGTTCATTGACAAACGAGATTCCCTCACGGTCTTGAATGGCCTCACGTGGAAAGGCACCAGCCTACATATAAAGTCCTGGAGCAGTGCCATGACGCAAAATCGGCTGGTCACTTCAGATTCCTTAAGACTCTTCACCTGGTGCAGAGGTGATTTTGGTGGCTGCGCTTCAAACCTGAGGTGGAAGACTATGTAAAAAGCTGCGTTGTCTGCGCCACCATGAAGGCCCAGAAAGCTTCCTGGCCTTCTGCAAACTGTAGCCGAAACTTCTCGGCTGTGGGAGATTGCAATGGACTTTGTAGACCTCCCCACAAGCGATGGGAAAACAGTCAGTTGGACTGTAATTGACCTGTTTTCCAAGCAAGCCCATCTTGTGGCTTGCCCTGGTCTTCCATCTGCGAAGAAGCTTGCCAAGATGTTTATCCAGCATGTCTATTGGCTGCATGGAGTCCTGAAGCGAGTGATTTCCAACCAAGAAGTACACACCACGAAGTTTTGGAGGCAGTTTTTGAAGTCGATAGGATTGGCCCAACCCCAAGCTCGGGGTTTCATCCGGCTACGAATGGGGCTGCTGAACATGCGAACACCATGATGGAATATTTCTTTTAAAATATTTCTCATGAGAATTTTCTCTGGGTTGTGGACACATGTTAGAGGAGGCCCTGAAATGAACTTTATTTGAAGTGATGAGAAATTAACATGTGATAATTAATGAGGTGGAACTTTCACTTTACTTGGGTGGAGAAAGCCCAGGAATTTCAGATTCAGGATTTCTCCAGACCGTACCATTACAATGTCTTCAATAAAATCTTATTCTAAGGAATTGTTTCTTTGGAGTTCTGACTGCATTGCTGATGTTGTGTGGAACCCTGACATAGTTGTTTTGAACATTCTAGAAGTATTTTGGGCATAAAATACTTCCCAATGGAATGTTTTATGAAAATATGTGTTCAAAATGATTTAGAAGAAAAAAGTTTGTATAAATGTATATTCATTTATAATGCTATTTAGAGGCTGCCTTTTAGGAGCAAAGGTAAAGAATAGAATGAGAATTAAAACAGAGAGCTAGTTTGATGTAGTAGTAAAGGATTGGAGTTCTAGTTCCACCTTAGATACAAAGCCAGTATGGTGAATTTGAGCCAATCACTCTCTCAGCCCTAGGAAGGAGGCAATGGTACTGTAAATCACTTCTGAAAAATCTTGCCAAAAAAACTGTAAGGACTAGTCCATGCAGTCACCAGGACTCAGCACTGACTCAAAGAAACCCTCTCCTCCAAAAAGATGAAGAATAAAACTTACTTTTTCTCAGGAATTGGTTTAACTCCAACTGACAAAGATGCCATTGCTGTTACAGTTTCTGCTTCTTCATTATCACACTTCTGTGCATCTATCAAAGAATAACTGACTGTTGAAGAATAATGTTGGAGAGAATGCCAATATTTACCTAAAGAAAAATTAAAATCGTTATGGAATCAATTACTATCATTTTTCTATTAAAGAAAAGAAAAGCATCATCAGGTTGCAAAATGAAACAGAGCTGGGAGATTCTTACTTCTAAGAGGCTTTACAAAATATATGTAAATGAAGAAATAATCTTCTTCTTTCAGCTGTTCCCATTAGGGGTCGCCACAGCGAATCATGTTTCCACCTAACTCTATCCTCAACATCCTCTACTCTCGCCCCAGTTAACTTTTAGTACAACCATATATCTTCTCTTTGGCCTTCTCTTTGGCCTTCCTCTTGACCTCTTATCTGGCAGCTCCATCTCCTTCTCTCCCTCCTCTGCACATGTCCAAACTATCTCAATCTGGCCTCTCTGATCTTGTCCCCAAAACAGCTGACCTGAGCTGTCCTTCTGATATTCTCATTCCTAATCCTGTCCATTCGGGTCACTCCTAAAGAGAACCTCAACATCCTCATCTCTGCTACCTCGATCTCTGCCTCTTGTCTTTTCCTCACGGCTTGTAAGGTCCAGCCTCTCCTCCTTCTCCAAGAAAGTAAAAACTCTTGAAACAGGGATATTTCAAAAGGAACCTTTTATTGGATAGAAGTGATAACTAGACAAAGGAAAGCAGGATCTGAGTTCCAAGTTAAGATAAAGGATTTAGGAACCCAACTCCTCCCTTCTGCCTGATGTGGATTCAACCAATTTGCAGGTATGCATGTGTTTTGGTAACCGCTGCCTTGAGAAGATGATAACAGGATGTTCACAGGGTCATCTGCTGCGCTCTCGAACTGATACAACCCACATGGCCCTCCCTCCCTTCACATTCCCCAAAAGGTGTGAATACGTTAGGGTGCCTTTGGTGCCAGGATAAATGTTATAAAGTGAAAGGTTGCATAGTACGAGGAAGAAAGCAATAAACTAAGTAATATATTGACAATCCTCTGTCCCCCATCCCAGGAAAATGGCAGATTCACGGTGGGGATCTGACATGCTGCCCTCCTTAGAAAAAAGGAAAATTCACCTGAAAAGAGACAAAACCAATATTATAATACTTTAAGAAGGCTTGTTGGGATATTGAAGGTGGAATTTCCTTACAAGTGTAGGAGCTTTAACATGTTTTTTGGCTACCCATTCATTCTGAGAGGAGGGTAGATGTTTCCATACCAGGTACTGTGTGGATCCTCTATGAATGCGTGAGTCAAGGATTTCCTTGATCTCAAAATGTTGTTCTCCTTCTACCATGATTGGGACTGATGGGTTGGTGATGATGGGTCTGAGAGAGGAGGTAACTTCTGGCTTAAGCAAGCTACAATGAAAAACTGGGTGAACCTGTCGTAGGGTTTTAGGAAGGAGTAATTCCACCATGACTGGGTTTATCACCCTGGTGATGGGAAAAGGCCCTATGAGTTTCTTTGAGGGTTATAGTGACTGTAGGAACTTGGTGGATAGATATACTCTGTCCCCTACCCCAAAAGGTGGTGGGTCCTTCCTTTTCTTGTCAGCTTGGAGTTTGAAAGTTGCTCTAGCTTCCTTAAGTGCTAGTCTCACTACTAGCCATGTGGCCTGTAAATTTGACATCCATTCCTTAAGGGAAGGGATGGTGGGTTCCTCTGTGGGTAATTCTGGCATAGGGTTCAATTCCTGGCCTGTGGCCACCTGAAATGGAGTAAACCCCATGCTAGAGTGAACAGAATTGTTGAATGCCACTTCTGCAAATGGTACTACTACCAGTTGTCTGTCCAGTTGTCCTGTTGGTAATTTATGAAACATCATAAATATTGTTCTAATACGCCATTGGTCCTCTCTGTCGCCCCACTGGTCTCCAGGTGATGGGAGGAGCTTAACCCCTGGACGGAGCCTAATAGGGTTAGGAATGCCCTCCAAAATTTAGAAGTGAATTGAACTCCCCGATCTGATATGATTCTTTGTGGGGCACCATGTATGCAGTAAATCTGGGTCAGGAACAGTTTTGCCAGTGCCTTAGCAGTGGGTATTTTTTGGCATGGGATAAAATGGGCTTGTTTAGAAAACAGATCTATAACAACCCAGATTACCATATTTTCTGCACTTTCAGGCAGTTCCACAATGAAATCCATGGAGATCTCTTTCCAGGGTGCTGAAGGTTCAGCAATAGTTTGTAAAAGCCCAGGGGATTTTCCCTGTCTCCTTTTTAGCCACTGCGCAGACAGGACAGCTGGTCACATAGCTCTCAATGTCTTTTTTGAGAGATGGCCATCAAAATTGACATTTGATGAAGTGTAGGGTTTTTACAAATCGGAAATGTCCTGCCAATTTGGAATCGTGGCAGACCTTCATTAAATGCAGTCTTTGGCTGGCAGGGACATACAATTTTCCTCCCACCCGTGGGAGGAAATAATCCTTTATTGTGCAGGTATTTTTGTGTGTTTGAAACCAATCATCGGTAGTGAATGCTTGTTTAAATGCTTGGATGGTGGGATTAACTGTTGTTAAATCATGTTTGGCCTCAGTCCTGGTTGTAACTTTTGCAGCTAGTTGGTTGTTTTGGAGAATAGGTTTAATTACTTCAGTTTTTGTGCTGTTATAGTAAGGCTTTCTGGATAATGCATCAGCTAGAAAGTTTTTTCCTCCAGGAGGTACTTAAGGGTGAAGTTGAAACATTTGAAATACTGTGCCCAACGAACTTGCTTGAGGGAAAGTTTCCGTGGGGTCTTAAGGGCCTCCAGGTTTTTGTGGTCAGTCCAAACTTCGAAGGTGATTTTACTTCCTTCTAGGAAATGTCTCCAAGAGAGGAGGGTTCAGCGCACCGCATACACTTCCTTTTCCCATATGGCTTACCTTTGCTCTGTTTCAGTTAGTTTTTTTGGAAATGTAAGCACAGGGTTGTAATTGGTCTTGCTCATTGTTTTTGAGTAATACTGTTCCTATAGCAACATCACTAGCATCGGCTTGTATCACAAAAGTCTTTTCTGGGTCCAGGTGTTTTAAGACTGGTTCAGCTGAGGATAGCCGTTTGAGGTTTTCGAATGTCCAATTCAGGGGTTGATTGGATTTGGGTTTACTTTCCCCCTTTGTTTTCAATAGGTTAGTTATGGGGAGAGCAATCTGTGCGAATGCAGGGATGAAATGGCAATAGAAGTTTGCAAATCCTAAAAAACTTTGCAGTTGTTTTCTGGTGCGTAGTTGTGGCCAGTCAATCACTGCTTGCACTTTATGGGGGTACATTTCCATGCCCTCATGGGAAATGCAGTATCCCAAGTAGTCTATCTTTTGTTGATGGAATTTGCATTTGGAGAGTTTGGCATAGTGTTTTGCTGAGCGGAGTTTGTTCAAGACTGCTCACATTAATTTTACGTGCTCTGCCTTTGTTTCTGTATATATTAAAATGTTGCCCAGGTAGACCAGAACCCCTTTGTATAAATGTTGATGCAGGACTTCATTTATCAGCTGGAGCACCTTGTAATCCAAAGGGGAGGACTTTTAAATTTATAGCATCCCAGAGAGGTGTTGAATGTGGTTTTCCATTCATCCTCCTCCTTTATTCTAATGCGGTAGTATGCCTCTCTTAAATCCCATTTTGAAAAGATTTTACCCTTCAACAGGTGTGTAAGCATGTCCTTCAGTACATATTTTCTATGCACAAAGTGTTTAAATTGTGAAAATCAACACAGAGACATAGAGAGCCATCTTTTTTTTCATGAAATAATACTAGAGCCGCGATTTTTGGTCAGACTGGCTCAATGAACTTTAGGTTTTTCTCGATGAACATTCTAAGTTCCTGGAGTTCTCTAGGGAACATACTGTACATTTTGGGTTTGGGGAACTTAGCTCCGAGTAGGATCTCAATTGTGCAATCTGTAGCGCTGTGTGTGTGTGTGTGTGTGTGGGGAGTTTATCAGAAGCCTTTTCGTTGAAAACTTCTGCTAGGTCTCTGTATTCTTTGGGAATGTCCGGGATTGGGTTGTGGCAGTCAAGCATGGCGGTTTCTCTGTCCTCCCCCTCATTGGGCTTTTCTCTTTTTTCATCTGCAAAGGTTACTCGCTTTTGAAATCCTAAGATTCCTGTCTTCCAGTTAACTTTGGGGTTCCATTTTTCCAGCCAAGCGAGCCGCAGAACTAGTGGCCGCTCCATTCCAGGTACCACAATAAATGTGAGCATTTCACTATGGTTTTCCAGATGTATTTCTAGGGGCTCTGTGGCAAAAATGGCTGGTTTCCCCCTGCTAACAACCCATCTAGCTACATCCAAGAAAGCAATAGGTGTGGTTAGTTTTCTTAGGTGGATTCCTAGCTTTCCCACCCATATTGGACTGATTAAGCATTGAGTGTACCCCGAGTCCAATAGTGCTGATATTTGTAGCCCCTTTCCTGACTAGGTATGAACAGTCTTAGGGGCAGAGTGAGGGGTTTGATAGGGTCACTTACCAGCAGGTCATCCTCCGGTTTGCTGATTGACCTCTTCTCTGCGCATGGCTGGAGTTTCTTCTCTGGGGTTGGTGGTGGTGGTGAAACTCCACAGCTTCTCTGCTCCTCAGGGCGGTCTCTTTTCCCCGGGGGATTGCTTTCGTTGGTCTTCCTCCAGATAGGTTCTTTTGAATGGGGTTTTTGAATGGCACTCAGCAGCCCAATGCCCCTCCTTTCCACATTTAAAACAGGTACTTGGCTTTGGGATGAGAGTGGTTTGTGGCTTGAACAGCTCTTTTTTCCCTTGGGGAAAAAAACTCTCCAAACTCTCCCTGCCTGGTGTTGGTTTCTAACCATATCTGCCTCCTCTGCTGTGAGGTACCACTCATATGCCCCCCCCCCCCATGCTAGGCAGGCAGTATAGAGGTCATCATTCAGCCCATCCTTAAACCGGCATACCAAGATATCTTCTGGCCAATCCACACAGCAGGCAAGGTCTCGGAATTCCTCAGTGTATTCTGCTACTGGCCAACGCCCCAGTTTGACTACTCAGATGCCATTGTGCGCTTTGCAGTCAGCTAGGCGGCCTTCAAAACAGCGTCATAGGGCTACCATGAAATGGTCAAAATTACACAGCTCTGGAGCATCTGTGTTGTGGAAGGTCACCATCCACCTGGCCACTGCTTCTTCCAGCACGAGGGTGACCACCTACTTGCATGTGAGGGTTTGTGCTAGGAAAAACCCCAATTGTTGGGGGTCTCCATTGAACTTTACTCCAAGAGGGGGTGTTTTCCTCTCTAGCTGGGGGGGGGGCGCTCTAGGCTGGCCCGGCGCGTTGGTTGGGATCTGCACCACTGGGTTGGATTCCCCGATATGGCTGCAGCCCACTTCCCCACATCAACTCACTCTTCTGCTGCGGGGTCTGGGGTGGTGGCTCTGGCTTCCTCACCGGTAGCTGTCAGCTCAGGCTCCTTCTGGCAATGACTTGGACCCCCTTGGATGTTCAGATTCTCCAGGACCTCCATCACCAGTCATGTGATGTGTCTCTTTAACTGGTCTTCCCTCAATGGTTCTTCCATCAGTTCTTCCTAGTCGGAAGAACATTTCCCGTTTCCACCCGGGTTTTTGACTGCCTTGCGTGAGGGTAACCCCTCTGCTTACTCCATCCCAGCTGTCTTTCTTCCCCACTCCAATTGACCACTGAGGCTTCCTGGAGCTTTCCAGGCTCACCTCGATGTTCTTGATGGGGCACAGGGAGCTGGCGTCTGGCTGGGTGGTGGTAGAGGTCTCTCCCCAGCATTCTGCCTCTCCTTGCTTTGTTCAAACATACTTTGCAGGATCCCCTTGGTAGAACAAAGATTTGATTGAACACTTCTGCAGATCCTGCTTTATGTAAGGTCCAGCCTCTCCTCCTCCAAGAAAGTAAAAACTCTTGAAACAGGGATATTTCAAAAGGAACTTTTTATTGGATAGAAGTGATAACTAGACAAAGGAAAGCAGAATCTGAGTTCCCTTCAATGAACAAGTTAAGATCTTTATCTATTATTTATTGATTTAGGAACCCAACCCCTCCCTTCTGCCTGATGTGGATTCAACCAATCCGCAGGTGTGGATGTGTTTTGGTAACC
>JAEANM010006695.1:0-18373 GCA_017656035.1 Myanophis thanlyinensis | reverse complement strand
ACTCAGGACCACAACAAGAACTATGACTGCATCTAACTCCCACCTTCCCAACTACCCTTAACTATTTTTCTAACCCCATCCTCCCTTCCTACCTTAACTTACCCGCGGTTGCGTAAGCATGCATATCATACCATGTATGACTGTGTATGTGACCAATAAATTTGAATTTGAAATTGAAATTCTTATTGCCTTGGGTAATTTATTCTTTATAACTTTTTTATTTTTCTTGGTACGTATAAATTTATAGCTCAATTAAGTTTGAACAAAAAAATGTTATAGTAATCTTCCACATTTTTACAACCCAAAAACACACATTGCCAATCTAAGGATGCAAGGTAAATTGCTATTAAACCATAATTTGCCATTTTAAAATTATAATTTGGAAGACAGTCATTAAAACCCAGTTTAGGAGATGTAGGTTAATGCAAAAGTTGATCATATTATGGTTGTTATTGGAAAAGGGTTTTTTAACGTGTAAGCTGTAAATTAGATTTAAACTGTTACAAAGAATTAGATCCAGACAATTGTTAAGCCTTGTGTTGTCAACTATTAACTGCTCCAGCCCTTTTAGCGTCCTCTAGGTCCTTGGCCTCCATCTCTTTCAAAGAGGAGAAAAAGAATCTGCCCATGTCCAGAAACCCTTGCCTGGTATTACTATGCTGTGTAGGAGATTGAGAAAGAATCAGGAATGGTGTGGAAGACATAAAGCAGCAGGTGTGTGTTTTCATTTAAATCACTGCTGTCAAACTCGCATCATGTTGTGACGTGAGGTATTGGGACTTCCTCCCTTCTCTAAACGGGGTGGGTGTGGCTAGCAAGTGACTATCCAGCTGTGAGTTGAACATCCCTGATAGTAAACCTGGGATGACCCGGAGTATGGCATTAAGGCAACACAGCCAGACAACCGGTCTGAGTCCCTTTATTGACATCAACTTTGCCCCCAATTTACACTTTGGCCTGAAGACAAACTCTCCTACAAGCCAGTAGCAGCCTCTGGCTGCAATAGTCCAGTCTGAACGCTGAAAGCAAAACGACTGCAGTCAATTACTCTGGCAAGGCAAGCTAATGAGTCCCAGAAACAAAGAATTACATCAACATAAGATAAACCCACAGCAGCAAGGGAATCCTTCAGTCAAGAGGGAAGTCAGGAATGCTCAACTCTCTGTAGTAGCCAGTTTCAGCATTTGTTCCTGACAAACGCTTTTCCCAACTACCTTTCCTTTTAAACTCCCTCTGCAGGTGTGCCCTGTGAAGGGAATCAGGCCCTCTCCATCCTTGTAAGCCACTCAACCCATGTTGCTCTCTTCTGTATTCTTCCTTGCGTGCCCTTGGATAAAGAGGGGGTGGGGCTTGGTCTTCGTCTGAACCACCTCTCTCTTGTTCTATTTCTCCTCTGCTCTGCCCACCCTGACTGTGCCCTTCCCCAGCCTCCTCCACAGCCAAGGGAGCCACCCTCCCACTCTCTGTCAGCTATTTGTCTTCTGCCTCGATTCAGACTCCGACATGGACCTGACAAAACCTTTGATTAAAGGCAATATTTTCAAGGCTTGCACAGCCCTGTTATTTGATAGGACTGATTAAGCGGAATTACAGTAAAACTTTTCCTCTCTTATCAGCAGAAGAAACGCCACTCACACAATAAATAAATGCAAGGAGGAAGGGAGGGGCACTTTGGAAAACGAAAGTGCTTTTATCTGGGGCAAAGCTTTATCCCTCGGTTTACAAGTTCAGGACCAATTTAGCTTTCAGACCCTTTTTTTGTCACAAAAAGGTAAGCTTGCCATCCTAAATTCTTAAATATAAGAGGGTTGGATTTTGTGGGTGTGGGTGTGGCTGGTAATAAAGGGACCCTGATTTCCACGATAAGCCTGTAAGCACACCGTGATTTTTGGGAAGTTTTGTTTGGAGAGCCTCAATATCTGGCTCCTCATACAGGGGTATACTTGCTACCCAGGTGAAATCCCTACGATTTCATATTGACAACCTCCACTGGCTTTTCAGTGTGCTGACCTTCTGTGCAGAGTTGCTTTTAATGTTTAATCACATAATGTACTTCAGCAGAAGAGGTGAGGCCTGGGGCATTAGTATAGCAGGAAATGTGTCCTTGCCTGGCAAAAGTTGATCTAGCCCTCATGTGCCCTCTGGAAAAGAAGGAAGAAGGTCTTGCCAGTGGGTTCAAGGCATTATGGGCGAGATGCAGAGGGTGGGATCCCCAGTATGGTTTGATCTGTGGGAATTCAGTTAGATTTTGAGCAACTTTTAAAGTACTTCCAGTCCTTGCTTAGCAGACAAATAGAAATCATGGAGGGGTGTGGTTAGGTTCATGCCCTTCCAAAGGCAAACGGAATGGGGCAAAGAAGGCTCAGAACTTTTACAAAAGAAGTTACATTAATCAAACTCCCTATAACAAGCAATGCATTTATATATGCATTATTGTACTGATCATTAAAATTCTTCAGTTATTACTGAAATTAACAATGGAAGAACAGGAGCAAAATAAATTTCATTTGCATTCCAGAGTGTAACAGTCACATTCATTCATTTCTTCCATCTTTCTCAGCATTACAGTCTATTTCTATTTATTTATCTATCACCCCATTTTTATTACTTTATATCAATAACCCAAGATAGCAAACATACCTAATACCTTTTCCTCCTCCTCTTCTTCTATGAATTGAGTTGGACTAAGAGAGAATGATTGGCCCAAATTCACCCAGCTTTGGCTTTCATGCCTAAGGTGAGCCTGGAACTTTTCCAGAGAGACAGATCTTCCCATAATGTCTCTGAAGTAAGATAATTTACATCTGGTCATTTGTGCATTAAGTGAGAACTTGGGGTTTTCTGTGGGGAGTTTTTAATCCATTTTGTTTGTATCCATCATTTATCAAGATCAGCTCGCTCGTGCTATCAACTTCAGTGGCAGGATGGTATCATTAAATAGTCCATCCCAGAGATCTTATGAATCTGATTAGCCAATTTCCTCTAGGTGCTCCATTGAAAACTGGAATAGAAAATGTTAAAGGCATTACATATGCTTCCTCTAAAGTGTCTTTTTCCTGAGTACCAATCCTTGACTGTTCCTTGGCAAACTGAATTGTTCTTTCAGATGAAGCATCAGAAGAAGTACCTAAAGTGGTGTTTGTGAAAAAAATAAGTGGACATAACCAGATACTGGAATAATCTCAGGTTTAAACCTACATTTTGTGGTAAAATGTCAAGGTGTCCATGCTCCCCGGCATCCTTTGTTTCATCAGATTTTTTATAGATGTTGTAATAGTGCTTCTTCTGTCTTCTAACAGCTCTCCGAAACAGAGATTGAGTTTTCTGGAGTTTGGCTTCTCTACATTTTCCACAATTGCTCTGACATTCAGTCTGGCAGACTCTTTTCACACCTGTTCCTAACAACTTATTGAAAGTCTTTCCATAATCCCTCTGGTTTTTATCAATAAGGTTAAGGATTTCAAAGCAATTCCTGATGTTCCCCTTGAAAATAGTGGACATACACTAACTCCTACTAGTACTACTCTTCTTCCTCTTCCTCCTCCACCACTACCTTTTAGCAACAATATACTCAATTTGTTTTCTATATACTCCATCTAGTAATGTCTGTGAAGAGATATCATTTGGGTTATTTGACTACAGTCTGATCATATAGCAGAAACTATGTGGCAGAAATTGAACACTCAGCTGCTTTAATTCAGTTTCCTCAACCATACAATCTAATTACATTTTCCTCTTTCATTAATACAAAGATTAATCCACATTACTTGGTCACTGAGGGCATTGTAGCTTTGTAGTACTGCTCTTGCTATAGTTTTCCAACTGTAAAAGCAAAATCATTCTTCCTTTATTTTCCTGTCCTGAGTTATAAATAAGATGATCATCTGACTAATGTGTAGTTATTTCATTTCATTTCATCTTTCACTGTGTTCATGTTTTTTATGTTTCATGTTCCTATTGTAATTCTATCTTTGCTGCTTTGGATTGTGTTTTCCTGTATGGCAACATCAGGCTTTAATCTGTCCCCATTTTAAAGACCATTAGATGCCCAAAAGATCTTCAGAAGTTCCTCAGTAGCATGTGGAGTGCCATCTGACCTGAGGAACCCATCGTCAAGCACTGTATCATCAATTATACATTTTATCCATCTAATTTTCTTGGAAAAAAATGCAAGTGTGGTTTATCAATGCATTTTCTTGCACAGTATGAATTTTTCAAAAAATAATTTTATAAAGAATTATATTAAACAGATAAAACTACAATGAAACTAATACAAAAATATCTAAAAATTAAGGACAGAGAATTCAAAAGACTAAACACAGTATAGAAAAAAATAATCTATCACTGTTTCTTAAATTACAACTATATATATCTTCATTCTGTGTCTCACCTCATTTTCTTTATAGATAATTCTCAACTTGTGGCCATTTCTTCAATGCCCATTTGAAATTATAATGAAATTACTGAATGAAGGGACCTACTACTCATACCCAAAGTTATAGCCATTGCAGCCCCCTCACTTGATCAAGATTTGGGTGCTTGGCAGCTTGCACAGACTTGGGATCACATGTGATCACATGGGGAGCTGCAATTCCCACACCTGTCTGTGTCTTTTTGGACCCTGTTACCTTGCCTTGCCAGATGGTAAGAAAACTCAGAGTTCTAGCCACGTGTGTCAAACAGCAGCTGGAGAAGCTGGTTCCTAACAGGAGTCAGACAAGCAGCAAAGGAGAACCTGGCTTACTGAAGCTGGGAACAGACCTACTTTTTACTCCTGAAGAGTAAAGAAAAGGGAGAGAAACTCCCTTTTATTTATTGTAAATAATCAAATGGAATTCTTAAATTGTCTTAAGACGAGTTGTCCATAGAGAGTTTTCCCAAAGCCAGTTGGCAATGGTGAGTTGGCCTGCATCAAGTTGGTCATGGCAAGTTGTCCCATTCTAAGCTCAGTGATTCATCCAGTGATGGTGTTTTGCAAAAGAGGAAAGCCACCCTTGTGGGCTGGACCTCTGTCTTAATCAGCTGATATTCGGGAGACTGCAGGCCTCTCCTGGATCTTCCTAGTCTTTGGGGAAGCCATTCCCCTGCATGCATAGGCAACAGCTGTGAGACCAGCTTCCCAAAACCTTTGCTTTACTCCCTCCCTCCTCATTTTCTATAAAATATCAGTTTAATGCTCTTAATTTTAATTTTAGGTCAGATATAATCTATCATAATTGACATGAACAACACTGTGAGAGAAGAACTTTACAAAGCACTGAATGACCTGAAAAAGGAGCAATTTGAACATTTTAAATGGTTGCTAATGGGTATTGACCACAATGAAAAGCCAAACATTCCTATAGCTTCTTTGGAAAAAGCTAATCAGCAAAAAGTTATAGATCTCCTGATTCAATGTTATGGAGAAGAAGATGCTCCAGAGGTGTGCATTCATGTCCTTCAAAAAAGCAATATAAATGATGTTGCTAAAAGACTTCAGGAAACTTTACAGCAAGGTAAGAAAATCCAACATATTACAGAAATAAATACAAATTGTGATTTGATGTTGACTAGGATTGGCAGCTGTTCCATGGAATCTCAGAAAATTTCCTTCTGGTCCATCTGCTCTATCACTCAATTTGGCATTTTCCTATCACTGTAAAAAAAGGACAGAAAGAAAAGAAAAGAGAAAAAAGTTAAGTCAAGTTCAACCAAACAGTTCATTGATCTAAATTTAAAGGAGCTATTTAAAGCTTTTATTTATTTATCAAATTTTTAAAACTTTTTCTGTCCTTAAAAGATAGACTTGGGATACTGTACAAGTAAAAAATATTAAAACATAAAAATTTGATAAATAAAATATATAATTTAAGAATGCAAGAATGGATTAAAAATAAATGTGAACCACTACCACTACCTCTATGGTGGTATGCTCCTCTGTGTGTCTCAAGGAAGGCTACAGGGCAATATTTTTACATCTTTCCAATAGGCCAGATGAGGTGGGCCCATCTCACCTTGGGGGACAAAGTGTTCCACATGGTGGGGCCAAGGGCAGGGAAGGAGGTCTTCTTAGATGCCACCAGTGGGAATTTTTAGCTGATGGAATCTACAACATACAGTATCTTCCCTGCTTAACATGATGGGATGTAGTGAAATAATGGGATTAAGAAGGCTCTTCATCCCATGCCATGTAGGGCTTTAAAAGTCATAACCTATACTTTGAATTAGACCCAGAAGCAGACTGGCACCCTATGAAACTGTGCTGTCCTGCTCACACACCCACACACCACAGTGAGCTAAAGATCTTTATTGAACTTCCCATGCCCAATATTCATTCGCCAGCAGCAACAAAAACTCACATCTTCCCCTGGTTTCACTGGAGGCTCTAAGAAGCTGACAAGAAGAGAGGTTCCGATCACCAAAGTTAAGCAGCAGCCAGAACAAAAGTGCTCGAGAAGGCAAGAGTCCAAGGGTAGAAGTAGTTCACAAGGCAAGATGTGAGGTCAAGGCATCAATACGAGGTCCAATACATGAGTCCAAAGTAAAAAACACGGAAAAACAGGTGCACAAAGCAAGATAATGGGACATGTTCAAGCAACATCCTTCTCTTTGGGCAGGCTTAAATAGTTAATCATGTTAGACGAGGCTGCCACCTCATGTGTAACCTGACTGACCAGTGTTCTTTCTGTCACCTCTCAGCCCTTCATATCCTTGGATCGGGAGGAAGGGTAACTCCTTCTCTTCATCTGCACTGACTGCTGACAGCTGCTCTCACTCCCAGCCTGGAGCCTCCAAGCTAACTTTTTGCAGCTGGAAATGTCTTTGCCCAAGTTCATCTGGCTGCCACTCTGGTTGTTCCAGTTGCAGCTGCTTTGGGGAGCTGGAGCCTACTGCTCCCTGATCCGTATTTCCAATAGCTCCTAGGCTAACTGCCCTTTTTTTTCCTTAGAGGTGCCAGGGACCAGCTCATCCTCCTCCTCCAAACTAGCATCAGAGAAGAAACTGGAGGTGCATTCATTGCAGAAAGTCATGGAGGAAAAGTGCTACATGTACTGTTCTTTGGGCTTGCAAGATTGCCTCTTGGGGCCATATTCAGTGAAGCAGCTACCCTTTCAAGGGTAGTCCCCTTACAGTGCATTGCAATAATTCAAATGGGAGATGACTATAAATGGCTTAAGTGATCGAATGGAGATCCTCTTTATCCACAAAAGGGCAGAACTTGTGCATAACACAGAGTTGAACAAAGGTCCACCTTGCTGCAACATACTCTTTGAACAGCAATTGAGAGTATAGGAGGATCCCCAGATTATGCATGATTTCTCAGAAATTTCTGTCAGAAGTATAATCCTATCAAAAACCAAAGACGCTAAACTCCTGGATGCAGAGGGGCCCAGCCACAGCCACTCTGTCTTACCAAGGTTCAGTTGAAGACTGTTGTTCCCCATTCGGGCCTTCTCAGCCCTCCAGGCATCGAGAGAGAACATCCACATCATCACTCACTTCACCTGGGATGGAGGTATATAACTGGGTATCATCCCCATAGTGATGATATCTCATCCCATAGTAATGGATGATCACACCCAGTTGAGATCAATATTGATATTTAAAAAATAGCAGAGAAAGTACCAAGTTCTACAACATCCCACAAAGGAGGGCTGTGAGGTGGACCTCTTGCTCTCTATCAACATTGAAAGAGAATGGTGCTGCCCACTCCCAACTCCCTAAGTCAGGCCAAAAGGATACCACGGTATCAGAAGCAGCCAAAAGGTCAAGTAAAGCAAAAATGGTTGTACCACATCCATCTCTGACCCATCAGCGGCCATCCATCAGTGCAACCAATGCTGTTTCTGAAACCTGTATGAAAAGGACAGAATAATCTGCATGCTCCAGGATCTTCTGAGGTCACAATGCCATTACCTTCTTAACCATATTCTCTAAGAAGGAAGGTTGGAAGACTGGACAGAAAGTATCCAATGAAGGAGAAATTTTGTAGCTAAGATTTGAAATGTGGAATTCTTGGTGTTCAAGTTTGTTTTCTTGGAAACGTTTTATTACACAAACTAGGTAACATCATCAGTACTAGTCAGAACAGTGTCCAGAATGGTGGGATCTACAAATGACTTAATGAAGAGAGGACACATCAGAGCCTCTTTAAAAGGAGCCATGAACATTCTGTCCATCAGGAATGAATTCAGCATTGCTTCCACCCATTAATAGCTGGGGATAGAGCAGTCAAATGGGTCCAGCCACCCTGCAGAGGGGGTAGCATAAGATAACCTGAAAGTTACCAGGACATGAGCTGACCATGATTTAGTCCATTCATGTTTCCTGCAGTATTAGAATATCTTACAGATGATAATGCTTTGTTGTGGTTATGAAAGAGAACAGGATATCTGGGTGGAGCCACAGAGAATAAAACCAAAGAAAGACAGCATTTGCAGTTACTAAGATTGTTGGACGAGCAGGCACAAAAACAGTCAGGGAAGTGATAGAAGCCTGCGAAACAAGCTCTTTGTCAGTCAATAGGAGTGCTGATTTACCACCAGCTTTTCAAGCACTTAGGAGGGCTTGGAAGCACAGGCAAATAACAATCAACCACTTGTAGAGATGAAGATGAAGATAAAAGATGGGGACTTCATGCAGAGACCAATAGGATGAAAAATGCTGCCAAGCTGAGGGTGAGCTTTAAAGATCCCTGAAGGAAATGATTATCTAGATCCTTACCAGTCATGTTTCAGGTTGGGATCTAGCACTGAGATGGTCTTGATGGCACTAATGGATGGCCTCCAATGGGAGCAGGACATAGGTAGCACATCTGTCCTTGCCCTCTTTGCTCTCTGGATAGCCTTTTATATCAGTGATCTTGATAACCTTTTGAAACGGCTTAGTGCAGGGATGTCAAACTGGTGGCCCATGGGCCAGATGCGTCACATGCAGGCCATGTTCACCCCAGCTCTTCAAATGGGACAAACATCGTGATATGTCAGTTGACAGCAATGTGATGCGGCGAGTTTGATACCCATGACTTAGTGTCTTAGGAGCAGAGGGAGTGGTTTAATAGCAGGTCTCCTGCTTCCCAAAAGAAATGTATAGAAGTGCATAATAACTGTTAGATAAAAAAATCTAACATACATTGTGAATGTATATCCATAATGACTACATAACCCATGTATTTGCCTCTTTTTATCATTTGTATTTCATTAATTCAGTCCATCTTTAATTGCAGATGTTGATGCTTACAAACCACCAGATTTATCCGGTAAGACAGAAAACATTCAAAGGTCACTGAATTATGTCTAAAGCGAATTCAGCATGATCAGGTCCTCCCCTCTCTCTCCTCATCTATGCAAGAAGCTGTTGTGAATATTAATCTTCCACAAAATACTGATGGGGAGAGCTCCAGAGTGGTTCTTGCATTGCTGGGAAGAAAGGGGGGAGAGGGAGGAAGGGACCCCACCATTCATCCTTTTATTTTTTCATATACAATTGTTTAATTAGTTTGTCAGAAAATAACATTCTTTCTTTCTTTTTTATTTCTTCTTTATTGGCCAAGTATGATTAGACACACAAGGAATTTGTCTTTGGTGCATACGCTCTCAATAGACATAAAAAGAAAAGATACATTCTTCAAGACTCATAAGATACAACACTTAATGTTAGTCATAGGGTACAAATAAGCAATCAATTCATACTAGGAAACAATATAAATCATAAGGACACAAGCAACAAATTATATTCATGGTGGGAGGGGATGGGTGATGGAATGATGAGAAGAATAATAGCAATGCAACTTAGTAAATAGTTTGACAGTGTTGAGGGAATTATTTTGTTTAGCAGAGTGATGGCATTCGGGGAAAAACTGTTCTTGTGTTTAGTTGTTCTGGTGTGCAGTGCCCTATAGCATCATTTGGAGGGTAGGAGTTGAAACAATTTATGTCCAGAATGTGAGGAGTCTGTAGATATTTTCCCAGCCCTCTTTTTGACTCATGCACTATACAGGTCCTCAGTGGAAGGCAGGTTGGTAGTAATTGTTTTTTCTGCAGTTTATATATCTGCTGAAGTCTCTGTCTGTCTTGTTGGGTTGCAGAACCAAACCAGACAGTTATAGCGATGCAGATGACTGACTCAATAATTCCTCTGTAGAACTGGATCAGCAGCTCCTTGGGCAATTTGAGCTTTCTGAGATGGCGCAGAAAGAACATTCTTTGTTGTGCTTATTGATGATGTTTTTAATGTTAGATGTCCATTTTAGGTCTTGAGATATGATAGAGCCTAGAAATGTGAAGGTCTCTACTGTTGATACTGTGTTGTCTACTATTGTAAGAGGTAGTAGTATGGGAGGGTTTCTCTTAAAATCTATCCCCATTTCTACGGTTTTGAGTGTGTTCAATTCCAGATTGTTCCCATCACACCACGAGGCTAATTGTTCAACCTCCTGTCTGTATGCGGATCCATTGTTGTCTTGAATGAGACCAATTACTGTTGTACCATCTGCAAACTTCAGTACTGTAATGGATGGATCTTTTGAGGTGCAGTCATTGGTATATAGAAAGAAGTGGAGAGAAGTGGAGAGAACACACAGCCTTGGGGGGAGGGGCTGTGCTAATTGTATAGGTATCTGGTGTGATTCTGCTTAGTTTCACCTGCTGTTTCCTGTCTGTTAGGAAGTTTATGATCCACTTACAGGTGTGTTCAGGTACAGGTAGCTGACTTAGTTTAGTTAGAAGAATGTCTGGAATGATGGTGTTGAATGCTGAACTAAAGTCTACAAAGAGGACCTTTGCGTAGGTCTTTGGAGATTCAAGATATAGGATGTAGTGCATGTTAACAGCTTCATCTGTCAATCTGTTTGCTCTGTATGCAAATTGCATGGTGTCTAACAGTGGATCTGTGATGGTTTTCAAGTGGGACAGCATTAGGGCTTCTTTCCCTCCGTCAAGAGAGAAAGTGAAAAGGAAAGAGGGAAAGAGAGAGAGTCAGAGAGAGAGGGAGGGAAAGAGAGAAATGATATTACAAAAGTTTTTCTTTTTTACTGTTGCTAAATGTAATATTTCAAAAGCAGAAAATAAGGAGCATAAAAGTGTATCATGTTTTTCTCAGAACAATTAACTGAACTCTGGTTTGTTTATTTTAGGTAGTAAAACCACTTTGCCGTGTTGGCAGCCTGAGATAAATATGTGGGTTTTGGGTTGCAGAGGTGAAATTCAGCAGGTTCTAGCAGGTTCGCTAGAAGCTGTAGTAAATTTTCTAAGCAGTTTGGAGAACCGGTTGTTAGAAGAAATCTCCTTTTGTTTTTTTCCACTTTACAGGGTTAATCCTGTAAGGAAGGCAGGGAAAAAAACATCCTGGTGTTGTTTCTAGCCTAATCTTTATTGCCCTGCTTTCAGAAACTGCCCACCCAGTCATATGACCCCCCCCCAGCCATGCCCACCAAGCCATGCCCACAGAACCAGTAGTAAAAAAAATTGAATTCCACCACTGGGCACTCGGTCTCTAAAAGATTTGCTATCACTGGTATAGGGTTTCCTGCCTAAGCAGGGGGTTGGACTAGAAGACCTCCAAAGTCACTTCCAACTCTGTTATTTTATGTTCTATAATAACATACAGAAATATTTTAAAAACCCTAGGAAGGAGTATTCCTATTAAATGAAGTTGTTCCAATAGTCAAAATAGTTTGGAATAGTCAGAATAGTTGAAAAACATGGACATTCCATTTATGGGAAAAGAGGAATAGGAGAAAGGAGGAGGAGAAGAAGAAAAATTGTTTAATGATATAATTCAAAATTTGGGAATCCCCAAACCCATCTTTAAATAACAACTGCATATTTTTCAAATATATAGGAATTGAAGAAGCCTATATTTGCACATATTTCAGTCTCTTTCTCCTTGTGAATAAAAAGCAATCCACACAAAATATACATTATGCTGGTATTCGTTTTGAGAGTATTTACCATATTCCAAGGGGAAAAGGTTTAAAAAGCTCCATCTATCAATGTCCAAAGAAGCATTTTTATATATTAGTGTTTAGTGCATTATTACAGAAATAGTATGTGGAAAAAGAAGAACTAAATAGTTAAATAAATAATTATTATTTAATGTATTTATTAACAAATATTTGCCTATTAAATTCCTATTTTGATTAATTAATAGATGTCAGAGTTTGCAGTAGCAAACATATTCAGAAGCACACGCAAGTAAATTAACTCCTTATATAAAACATATGAAGTAAATATAGAATACCAACACAGATTTCAATCTTAGCAAATACAAGCAGAGCAGAGAGGCATTTAATTTCAATTCAGAGCTGCAGCATGCTCGGACTTGTTTCAGTTTCTGTTTCAGTTTCTAAGCACAGCACAGAACTAAGCCATGCCCAGGCTCCTTTCTGTCTGAGACACCAATCAGCTCACATTGGCTGATCTATTGCTATGTCTCTCCCAGTCTGAACTATCACACTCTGACAATAGAGTATCCTGTAAGCACATTAATCCAGAGGGTAGATGAGGATGGCTTCAAGGAAAAGATCCAGCAACAATTAACCTAACTGAGTGTCTTTTGAAGGCCTTATTTTTGAAACTTATAATTTGATTTTTTTTTCTTGCTATAGATTACAGAAGTCATGTTAAAAAAAAATTTCAAAGGTTTGAAGATCCTAATTCTATTCCTGGTGAATATGTACCCCTAAATCAGAGATACTCAAAGTTAATCATCCTAGACGGTCAACAGTCACAACAGGAAAGAGAACATGAAATTCTGGCAATAGGAAGGAAACATATTGAAATCATCAGCAAGAGAGCCGAGTCTTCAACCAGCATTGAAACATTATTTAACCCTGATAAATATGGATTAATTCCACAAATTGTTGTATTGCAAGGAGCTGCAGGAATGGGAAAAACCACAATGGCCAAAAAAATCATGTTGGATTGGGCTTCTCAACAACTTTACCATGATCAATTTAATTATGTTTTCTACATTTCTTGTAGAGAGATGAATCTCCCTGCAGAGTCAGAGAAGAGTAGCATTGCAGAGATAATGTCAAGACAATGGCCCAGGTCTCATGCAGTGAAAAATGTCGTTCAAAACATATTGAAGAATGAAGAGAAGCTTCTCTTCATAATTGATGGGTTTGATGAATTAAGGCATTCCTTTGATCAGCCCGAAGATTCCTTTTGCTCTGATCCCTGGAAGAATGAATCAATAACAATTATTTTGAGAAGTTTATTCCAAAAAAAGCTTCTTCCTGGTTCCTCTCTTATAATCACAACAAGACCTACTGCCTTGAAGACACTCCATCAATGTTTAGAACATCCACGTTTTTTTCAGATAGTGGGGTTTTCTAGAAAGGAGAGGGAAGAATACTTCTACAATTTTTTTGAAAATAAAGACCAAGCAACTCAAGCTTTCAGATTTGTGAAACAAAATGATACAATTTTCACCATGTGTGTCATTCCACTTGTGAGCTGGATCATCTGCACAGTGATGAAACAAGAGATGGAGAGAGGTGTAGATCTTCAGAAGACACCATGCACTCTCACTGCAATCTATATGCTGTATCTCTCCAGTTTGTTAAAGTTTCACCACAAAGAATCCAAACAGGATGTCCAAAGAAAGTTGAAAAGCTTCTGCTCTTTGGCTGCAGAAGGCATCTGGAATCAGCAAATACTGTTTACGGAAGAAGAAATTAAGAAGCACAGTTTGGATCAGGATGACTTCTCCCCCCTCTTTCTGAATCAGAATATCTTCAAAAGGGACATTGACTGTATTCAAACCTTCAGCTTCATTCACTTAAGTTTCCAGGAGTTTTTTGCTTCTTTGTTTTATCTTCTGGAAGGAGGAGAGGAGCAGCGTTCTGAAAACCTGATTACAAAGTTGCCGACACTTTTATATAGATTTAGTAAATATGTGAGGTCTAATTTTGAAGTAGTATTTCGCTTCCTCTTTGGTTTTCTAAATGAAGAAAATAGAATGAGAGAGTTGAAAAAACAACTTGAGTGGGAAATTTCTTATCAGAATAAAGAATTATTATTAGACTGGGTGAAAAATAATATTGACAGAAAAATGTATGAGATGGAACCTGGGTCAGTCACCTGGACCGACCTAGATTGGATCAGGCGACATTATTCTAAAGCACATATATACATGTTCTTTAGTGAAAGAACTTATTTCCTATTGGAAAAAGAAATATATAATTATTTATATGAGACACAAGATGAGAATTTTGTAAAAAATGCACTATGTGCTGTCACCAAACTAGAGAATCACTGCAACTCAGATATGGAATTGATGATCCTGACCTTTTGCTTACAACATTGCCAGAATTTGGAGAATCTCTTTGTTCGAAACGCTATATCTCAATATTGGACAGAGAGATCTCTTCCGGAAAATGGGTAATTATTTTTAAAAGTTTATAACATAACATTTGCTTAATTAAATTAAATTAAATTAAATTCAGTTTATTTAATTTAATTAAGTTTATAATCATGCCTCTGCTATTCTCCAAAATGTACTAATAGGTTAAAACAAATATCTTTAGAATATGCATAAATACCTTTCAATGGTTAGATTAGGGAAGTGTCTCAATCATTATATATCCTTTTAAAATAATATGCTCTCTGCCAAAATGTATTCCCTTGTTAACTGAATTGGAGTTCATCTGCTGTGACTCATTGATCATGAAGCTCTCACAAGTGCCTGATTCCCTGCTTGCTTTTCTGACTGACAATCTGTCTGTTCACTTCTTAAAGAAAACAAGCTGTTTCAATCATTAATCCAAACATTACCTGTGGATGGACAATGCCATGCTTTCTATTAGCCCTCATCCATTTATTCCCCTTCATGGCTGACACTGATGGACTAACAAAAGGAAAAGTTTTTCCATCTTTCCTGTCACCTCCAGTATAAGAAATGGACAACCGATAGCACTCTTGTCAACTTAATCAGGTTAACAAAGACAGTTCCCCCTTTACCTGATTGACCAGTGACTTGTTTTTAAAATAAACATCCAGCTCTTTCAGTGATTTTGTATAGTAACCCTTCATTTCCCAAAAAATGCATAAAAGACAGTAATCAGGGAGAAGGCATTTCTGTCCCTGTTCCTAATAGTCAATTGGAGCAGAGACGTTTACCTAAAATAAAATGAAGCTCAGGCAGCAATCTAGACATAACCATTTGTTTATAATTACAGGAATAATTATTATTTTTATGTGAATGAATATGGATATGTATGAAAAGGAATGTGCATAGTATGCACTCATGTATGGGTATATAATATTTGCAAACTACTTGTCACATTCATGTTCTGACACTTAGGACTTCTGAAATATTCTCTTAGTTTATTCTTTTTGTTTTGTATCTAGGATGCCATCTTAATCTTAATCCCTTAATTACTGCATGCAGAGCTCCATAATCATTTCATTTACAATTCGGTCTTTTTGTACTACTATTTTCCCAATTCTGCAAAAAGAGTACCTTCACTTCTGGTTATTTTACAAATGGACTGGAAGCCATTTATATTTGCAAAGTACAGGAACTAGAAACACTGAAGTCAAAGTCTGAGAGCAAAAATATCTTTCTTCTTTAGGCAATTGGATTTGGATAAAAGATATATAGAGGATTTCTTTAAATCACTGACAAAGCTGAGAAACCTAAGAGTCCTGAGGTAAGAAATTGCTTGCATTTTAAAATAGCCCTGTATTATCAATCTTTCATGGACAACAGGAGGAAAAGTTCCTACAGCCTGGGATGTAACTGGATGTTAATTGGAATTGAGAGAAAAGGAAAGAGAGTTTGGAAAACATAAGGAAGGGTAGGCTGTTATCACTGAAATTTCTTGAAGAGAGGCAGGATATAGTGTTGGAGGGCTTCCTCTGGAGTGAGAAAATCAAATCAACCAAATCAAATCAAATTTTATTCATCACATGCACAGTCATACAGAGTATGAAATGCAGTGAAATGTGGATGCGATCACTCGCGACCGTAGGTAGTAGGGCAAGAGAATAGTATAGACACGGATGGAGAATAAGTTAGGGAGTGATTGAGAGGGGTAGATTATGGGAATACTTTATAGTCCTGGGTTATTATGGTTTGGTTTAGGGTCCGTATTACCTGTGGGAAGTAGCTTCTCCTTAGTCTTTCTGTGTTGGCTTTCAGGGAGCAGAGACGCTTTCCTGACTGCATCATGGTGAACAGTCTGTTGTTGGGGTGGCTGGGGTCTTTCATTATTTTCCTGGCTGTAGTTTGGCATCGTCTGTTGTAGATGGAGTGCAGTTCAGGAAGCTTGGTGCGGATGATGCACTCTACTATGTGCACCACTCTCTGTAGAGCGTGCCTGTCCTGTATGGTGCTGTTCCTGAACCATGTAGTGATGTTGCCCATCAGGATGCTTTCTACTGTGCAGGAGTACAAGTTTCTGAGTGCTTTTGGGGGCAATCAAAAGGGAGAAAGAGGTGTCCCCACTTGGGAATTTGTGAGAGAAGGTCTGAGGAGGGAATGTGCATTATGGTTATTGAAGGGGGGAACTGAAGGTTAACAAAGAGGCTACTGTGCCCTTTTGGATGAGTTGAATTGACAGGTGGATCAAAGGAATGCTTGGCAAACAGCAATCTGCTTTTGGTAGAGGGAATGAATTAGAGTGATTGTGTGGATAGTTGGTGAAGATGGAACTGGCGGTGGTGGAAAGACTGAGGCAATGAGGCTGGGCACCGTATTTCTTCTGGTTTCTTTCAAAGAGGAAAGGTACTATGCCTGTTCATCATAAACACACAAAACAGCAAATAAGCTTACAGTTCCCATAGTAACAAATATATTGATCCTCATCTGAAGGTAAATATTAGCCTCCATGACTACCATTAACTTCTCTCTGACCCCATTCATTTTAATAGTCATGTGTTAGAACCGGGTTGCACAGGGCAGTATCCACCACCACAGGAGGATCCTGAAGAAAGAAGGAAGCATGGATGTCAGAATTACTTTATAATACAAATTTCTATTAAGGAAAATATATTAATAAAAGCAGTATATTAAGAATCAGAGTCAGTTGGAGATGCATGTGATCTAAATAGAGTAAGTTAAATTACATTAAAGGCTGCAATGAAAATTGGCAGTTACAAAAACATATTATCTTCCCATATCTATAATATTATTGTTTGTAATTATTATATGTTCATCTATATTCATACGTTAAACTTTTGTATCAGTACTGTTTTTCTTTCCATTCTTCTTTGAAAATTATAATAAGTAGCTCATAAAAATAAATTAATGAAAACCGGAACCAGAATTCTAATTCCTCTGAATATTTGCTGCACTTTCAGATTGGACAAATGGTCCCTTACAGAGTCCTGCAGCAGACAACTTGTTGAAGTTTTGAAGACAAACCAGAAGTTGAAGGAGTTATCTTTATTCCTCAGACACATAAATGACAGGGCAATGGAATTTCTGTGTGAGGGGCTCCAACATTCAGATTGTAAAGTAGAAATACTAGAGTAAGTGATCAGTACTTCTTTTTCAGTTTGACACTAAACTGGTGGGAATTGGAAGATAGACCCAACAATCAAAAGAATCTTCACAGAACAAGATGCAGTTCAGTGGTGAAAAAATTAAAGCCCTGCACTTAGGAAGGAAAAGCAAATGCACTTGGATAGAATAGGCCATGGCCAAACTTTTACTTACCAAGTTGCAAAAAAGTACATGCTTTGCACATGCCATCCGCACGTGTGTGGCTCCTCCACATGCTCTACTTGTGCAACCACACCAGCTTTTGCATGTGCAATGCACACATGCTCTGCACAGGCACTCACACACATGGGCAATCACGTGTGCATGTGCAGGAGCGCTCCAAAGACTAGCTGGATTTCCTGCTGCAATCACACCTGCACAATGGAGGCCCAAAGACCATCTGGGTCTTTGCAATCGCACATGCATGCATGCACAATCACAAGTGCATGCTCAGCTGGAGGTAAGTTAGCCCGCAGCTTGTGTGCCCAGCAAGATGATTCTGCATGCCATCTCTGCACCCGTGCCATAGGTTCGCCATAATGGGAATAGGCTATATTTGGTTCAACTGTAGTGACTCTGAGTGGGATCTTGGTGGACCATCCTCCTAATGGACCATTACTTAAGTATGATTCAGCAGTGTGATACAGCTCCTAGGAAGAGTGCAGGGAAGAGCAACAAAACGAATAGGGCTCTGTGGCCTAATCTCTATGATTATATGACAAATAAAAATTCCATATAGAACTGTATCAGTAGTTCCTTGGGCTATCTGAGCTTTCTTTTTTTTTTCACAAATATATTTTATTCAATTTTCTTATTACAAATAGATAATAAAAATCATCACTATACCATATAATTTCCCCCATCCCTCCCCCACCCCTTTTCATAACAATAATATATTCCA
>JAEANM010006694.1:0-18373 GCA_017656035.1 Myanophis thanlyinensis | reverse complement strand
ATTTTTAAACTTAATGCACCATTGGCGCACTCCACCTTCAGTGATGATGTTGTCCCCATACACTTCACACAGCTGCCGAAAAATTTCAATCGGTTTATGGTTTTTTGCCAACAAAAACCTTAACACTGATCGCACCTCACAACTGGAGGGATTTTCAACTGCAGCACACATTTCAAACGTTTGCTGTGAAATAACGGACAATGATACGAACCTTCCACTAGCACGACTAGATGCAGACACGACTAGATGCAGACAGCGGACACACAGACCAAAGATGGCCACGCTAGCTCCGCCCCTTCTTGCTATAGACGAAAACATAATCTATTTTGTGGATAGCCCTCGTATATGCTCTTGAAGATAGTTTGAGGTCACCACCTTGTTACAGAATGCTAATATTTATTTAGCTTTGTGCTCAGTAAACAAACTTTGCTAAGGCTTGTACAAACCATTTGAGGAGCAAAATGACCCACTGGATCTGTTCCCCATGCTCAAACCATTTAAAGTGCCAGAATGGCTGTTATAAAATCCTTTGAAGGTCCTCTGAGCATGCGTATAAAGCTTTGCCACCAATCTTGGCAGAAGTACACTCTGGGCATTCACACTCATCCCAAAGACTGCAGGAAAGCTTCAAAAGAGCCACTTTGATTCTTTAAAAAGTTGGATTCTTTGCAGTTTTCAGGAACAGATCAAAAGAGAAGCATCAGCGGCAGAAGTTAAATGACTTACAGAGGCCTATAATAGAGCATGATTTTAAATTTTCTGCCTTATTTTTGTTTTATTATTCAGTGATTCTTCATAGACAGCAATATGTACATCCAGTAAAAAGAATGCCCATTTTGCTCAAAGTGAATGCACAAATATTCTCATATAAACTCCACAGGCTGCAGTGCAATGCACTGCAAAGAGTACAACACAACAGCTAGAGATGATGGGTCTTGTGGTCTACTCTTTTTGATGGAAACGAAGTTTTTAAAAGTTAGCTCAGAGTATGCCCATAGTTTCTAAATGGCATATGAATAGAGACTGTATTCAATATGATTTCCCAAGGGAGCTCTTGAGATTTCAGGAAATGTTGGCTTCCTGGGATTTAGCAAAACTGCAGCATTTGCTATTTTCAGACTGTTCCCCAATTTCCTTACAGTTAAATAAATGTTTCCTCACAATTGTTTGTGTCTAAAAAGACATTTTGAAAAACAAGGTTAGAGTACTGCAATCAAGTGAGACTTACTGATAAATTGCTGTAACTAAACCTCTACTTGTTCCCAAACACTGCATTTTGAGGTAGGCTTTATTGTGGTATAAGCCCACTGAAATATAAAAGCAAGAATCTGATGCTGTCAAAAAACAAGTTTACCCTTTTTATATACAGAATAATTAGAAGGGGAAGGAGAAATAATTTACTATATTCTTTTAATATCTTTGCTATAAACAACATTCTAACTGATTGTGATAATCTTTTGAGCTATTTAGTCAATAGAGTATTCTAATATATAGTATATAAATATGATTAATTAATAATAAATAATACTTATTTTAAATATTTATGTATGTGTTTTCTACTTCACATTTAATCTAAAAAAGAACTGCCAATTGGCAGAAGGAAAAAAAGAGAAAGCACCCAAAACAAAAGAAAACAAATAGGTGGATTATCTCTAGTGCCAAGATAATATAATTTATTATAAACACACAAAGTGTTTTATGTTTAATTCCTTTGGGGCATGCTCTTGTTACATGGAAAATAGCTTATTGTTGAGCTTAATCCAAAGTATCTCAAACTTTTAGAGTCCCTACTTATCTTCTTCGACTTTACTTCTAACCCTATACCTATAATGTGCAAGTGTATACTGTACACAAATCCTCTCACAATGCCATGCATCCTACAACTGCATCAAAAACATGCCTCAAGCAAAATGATACTGAAAATTATATACATATTCGCCCTTCTCTTATTCCCAGTAAAAACTGAGGAGACTGGAAACATGCAAAATGGCTCTTTGACAAATATTTCTTAGCCAATTTTACTGCCCAACTCAAACATAATAGGATAGTATAGGTAGTTCTCGACTTACAACCACAATCGAGCCCAAAATGTCATTTGTTAAGCCAGATAGTTAAGTGAGTTTTGCCCCATTTTACCACCTTTTTTGCCACAGTTGTTAAATGAATCACTGCATTTGTTTAGCTAGTAACACAGTTGTGAAGTGAATCGGGCTTCCCCATTGACTTTGCTTATCAGAAGGTCGTAAAAGGTGATCATCACGTGACCCTGGGACACTGCAACTGTCATAAATATGAGTCAGTTGCCAGGTATCTGAATTTTGATCACATGACCCTGGGGATGCTGTAACAATCGTAGGTGTGAAAAACAGCTATAGGTCACTTTTTTCAGTGCCGTTGTAACTTTGAACAGTCATTAAAGGAACTCTTGTAAGACGAGGACTACCTGTAAGTGTCCTTTTTTTAACTCTCATTTTAAAAAGGCATTTGAAAATCCTGGTGACATTGGCACTCACATGTTTTCCAAAAACACAAATAGATCCTGATTACTTATTGCTTCTCCTAATACAGGTAATCCTAAATTTGTGATTGTTCAAAGTTCTGATGGATCTCCCTGGGGAGGGATTTACCACCGGGATTCAAAGGTCCAACAGTCACACACACACACACACACACACCCTGCGTGATCATGTAACTGCACTCTGTGCTCTCAGCAACCAGATTGCATCTATATGGCTATTTGCAACTTCCCAGTCATATGACTGCATTTTACAAAAGCAGCACCATTGATTTGCTTAACAACCGCGATGTTCGTTTAATGACCACCACAAAAAAGATCTATAAAATCATGTTGGTAATGTGACTGACCCACTTTATGGCTGTCACAAGTTATGATCATAAAGGGCAGGGTCCATTACAATTGTAACTCAAGAACTTCCTGTAGATTCTTATTACTTATTGTGTAAATAAAAAGATTAGAAAAAAAGCTAAATAATCTTATACCAGAAACTCTAAAATAAGCCTATGGATAACAAAATATACTCTGTAAAGAGGACAAGAAAGTCCCAGATCCTTCCCTATGTACAAACAAATAAAGCCAAATACAAACTTTCCTAGAACCATCATAAATATACTGATTTACTAACCCTAACCCTAATATTCCCCCCCAAAATTTATGTATTAGATTATTTCAACTAATTTAACAAAAAAGTGTCAGGAATAAATGCAATAGTTTATCTTAGCTAAAACATATTCACAATCGTGCAGTTAATTTATTAGAATTTTCTATGCAATTTCCAATTCTTTAAGTCATAAGAATAATGGATTGGGGTAAAAAGCAAAAAAAAATGTGTCTACATATTTGATTGCTTAAAGCTTTATCGATATATAGTATGCATCGAAGCCTGAAGCTTTTAACTTAACTGAAATGGGAATGCTAAACTTCAAACCAAGCTCAAATTGTTCTTTACAGACATAATCCATGAATAAATCTGAGTAATCTGGGTTTTTAAATGGAAATCTAATGATTTTATTTAAATCACTGAGTCAAAATAATTGTAAATACATGGAGGAAACACATATTTATTCCCTTGCTAAGGGTTAGTAAGGTATAAATAAGCCTCATTAGCATATATTTCTTAACAATTCAAAATATCTAAATATCCAGTTAAATCAGTTATTGGCTAATACCACACTACTTTTCCATAACTATTGAAAAGAATCAAAATCATACCTATACAGATTAAATACCTCAGAAGAAGAATTTCTGCCCAAAGAGGAAACTTCTATAATTGTTATTTTGATTACTATTTTAACATTGAAGCACTTGTCATTCTGATTTATAATTTATTTACTCTGGATTTTTTTTTAAAGTATAACAGGGAAAACATTCTAACAACATATAAGTACAGTGAATAACATTTGTATTATTGAATCAGAAGCACTACTGAATGTTACATGAATTGTACAAAAAAACTCATGCTGTTATTGGTTCAATAGTGAAAGCCTTAGTTATGGGGCCCCATAATCCATGATAACTACATGGAAGACTTTAGGCATTAGCCTAAGACTTACAACATATGAAAAAAATAAAATAAAGCTCCTGCATTCCCAAACCTGTTCATAACAATTACTATGACCAGGACCACAAATTAACTCACAGTGCAATCCAAGATTTCCTGATGAATCTATACTATCTATAAAGGATTTTGCAATAGTATAAGTCTCTTAATCCCCACACTATAACAACTGAACATGCTTGCAAAATCTTAAATTATACCTGTAATAAACTATCAGCACTTAGTGCAATTACACTGTTTGTTGCAGAGTAATAAAACAAAATGTAGTTATGATCCCAGCAATTATAACAACCAGTATACTTGGAATAAGTAACAGCATTCCTCAGTCACTATTTTGGGATGTTCCATTCAAGAGTCCAAAAATTCAACACCTTGTAAAATGATGAAAAAGTTTTCTTTTACCTGGCCATCTTATAAATACTTGCTCTATAAAAACATATTTCCACAGAAGCATCATATGTTTAAGGCAGCTGACATGCAAATATGGGATGCATATTTGGGAACTTAATGTACTTTAGAGACAGAGCCTGCTGAATAAGAAGGAAAAAGTCTCAAAGATATATTTTCATGTATACAAAATTAATATGGCTATACAAAATTAGTTCTATGTAATAGATTTCATATTACAAACACATGGAAAAGGTTATTTCATACCAAACTTGCCTGTTGATGCATAGATATATGCATGATAGTTTTTTGTCATGATGCAGAGATAAATTTTTGACTGCCTTCTTCTGAAATCTTGTTTAATTTACCAGTCCAGTCTATAAGGGGGCTGAAACAAAAAACTGGTGACTTGCTTGAGTACATAAATAGGGTAACATTGGAACTGGGGATTTTTGCAGCTCATATACTTGGCCTTTATTCTAAACCAGACATGGGCAAACTATGGCCTGCCGAACTAGTTACTAGCAGGAACCCTTAAGTTTCGAGGAAGACCCATTATTAAATTAATAAATTTGGAAAACATTTTTTTCCAATAAATTAAGCACAATGGTGTTTTGCTGCCTGTTAAAAGGCCAAATCTTTTCATGTAATGGTTTTTACATTTAATTTATATTAGTTC
The DNA here is from genome assembly GCA_017656035.1 of Myanophis thanlyinensis. Classification (NCBI taxonomy): domain Eukaryota; kingdom Metazoa; phylum Chordata; class Lepidosauria; order Squamata; family Homalopsidae; genus Myanophis; species Myanophis thanlyinensis. The sequence goes on along the minus strand of JAEANM010006694.1, from coordinate 13,231 downwards.
ACACAAACACACCATTCTCCTATTCTGGCCCAGCCCCTCTGTCGAATTTTAGAAACCATTGTGGCCTGCGAGTCAAAAAGTTTGCCCATCCCTGTTTTAAACCAACTCTATCCAAATATAAGTTATTAAGCTCCAAAATGCTGCTAGTTTACTCATCTACATAAAATCAGGGAAAAAAATATATTGTTACTCCATTCCCAGGTTACTTTTCCTTCACAGGCATTATGGAAGGTAAGAATTCCCTTCCTTTTCTACTAGTACAATAAGCTAAGTTGGCAGGCAAAGAAAGGACAAAGGTCTCAGTTCCTCTGTAATAGCCTGCTTACTTGTCTGGAGGAAGTTCTATGTGCTTTCCTGAAAACAATTCCTAATTCCCTTTGGCAGCCAGGCAGTTAAATATACGGTAATTCCACATGAGAAGCCTAGACTTTGTGGCATACAAACAAAAGTATGTTTTAAAAAAAAATATTGTTGACATCACTTACAATAGTTAAAGACAAGTAGACTAGTAAAAAACGCCTTGCATGTTCAGTGAACAAATGTTATTTGGGTAATAGTTTAGTTTAGTTTTATTGTCATTGCACCTCGTACAACAAAATTAAATGCTATCTTTAGTGTACATTATAACACAAAGTAAAACACATTGTATACAATTGAAAACTCCTGATATTGCATTAATATTGCACTATACAGTAGAATACAATATAGTTACTGCTCTGGGATAAAGTTGTTTTTCAGCCTATTTGTCCTTGTTTTTATTGTCCAGATGGCAATAGTTAAAAAACAGGGTGTCCAGGATGAGATGGATCTTTAAGGCTGCTTTGAACTTTCTTCATGCAGTGGGAGCTATAAAGCTGTTCCAAAGAAGGGAGAATGCAACCAATGATCCTCTGGGCAATGATGTTAACCTCTGGAGGGCTGTTTTATATGCCACTGTGCAATTGGCAAACCATACACAGGTGCAGTAAGTTAAAATACTCTCTGTGATGCAGTGGTAGAAGATCACTAACAGGTTTTCATTCAGTTGTTGTTTCCTGAGAAGTCTCAGGTAGTATAATCTCTGCTGGGCTCTTCTGACCAGTGCTGCAATGTGAGCACCCCAGGTCAGTCCTCTGGCCTTCTGGGATAACACCCAGAAACTTAAAATTGGCCACTCAGTCTCCATTGATAAGCAAGGGCTGGATGTCTGATCTATTCCTTCTATAATCCACTGTAACTCCTTGGTCTTATCGGTGTTAAGGACCAAGTTATTGTCTCCACACCACGAAAGCAACCGGAAAGAAAGAAATAACTGTATATGTACTGAAAACAAATTTGCTCATTCTTGTATCATAAGGGAAGCTTACAACATTTTATTCCTATCTGATTAAAACACCTTTTCTACTTACTAGGCTATGGATAATTATGTGGACTATAAGTAGCCAATGCTATTTATTTTTTTATTCATCCAGGTGAGCATTACATAAGGTGTAGGATCATTGCATAATATAAGAAATATTTGATAGGTGGAACAAATATTGATATCAAGATACTGTTACCAAAAATTTAAATCCTAAACTTTCTGATTTTTTTCTCCAGTTAATGCAAGACAGCTTTTCATACCTGAACACTTTCTGGGTAAGAGAGCCAGTATGGTCTAGTGGTTAAGGCACCAGGATAGAAACCAGGAGATTATGAGTAAGTCCCGTCTTAACCATGAAAGCCAGCTGGATGACTTTGAGTCAGTCCCTATCTCATAGTACAACTCACCTCACAGGGTTATTGTGGTGGAGGAAGGTATGTTGGATATGTTCATTGAATTAATTGTAAAAATAATAAAGGCAGGATATACATAAATAAAAAAAATGTTTTATTCAGAAAATTTGTCAGCAAATACACCTATTAAGAGTTCTGGAAACTGGATAGCTAGCTGCTAAGAACATACTAGGTTAGGGAAGATAATAATAACTCACACTAAAAAATAACTTTAATGGTCTGGAAGAAGGCAAAGGAAACTACTGTATTTTTCGGTGTATAAGATGCACCAGAGTATAAGATGCACCTAGATTTTGGAAGATGAAACTAAGAAAAAAAAGTTGTATCTGGAAAGGATGGATGGCAAAATTTGCTAATGTTATAAAAGAGAATATATTCAAAATTGATGTGTGTAATTATCTAAAGAGAAGCTTGTACCCCTTGTCCATTTTCTTCTTATTCAAACTATCATGCTGTCTACAGCTTATGTATCATACTCCTACCACAAATCTTGGAAATTTGGTAACTATACAGCTAATTAACCAAACTTTACAATTACAATCATTATGTGAACAAATGTGACATCATCTCGTCACAGTAGTGCTAGCAGACTTAGGTAGGATCTACAAGTTTATCAAAATGGGGAAAAAAACTTTATTTAAAAAATAGGCATTTGATGACATAGAAAATACTCAAAACTGGAAATGCTGGAAGGCCATAAAGGCTGAGGGATTCTGGGAAGAAAATAAGATGAGTGAAAGAGAATAATAAAGATTATTGCCTCTAAGGGCTGGCTGGGGAGAGGGAATATAAGACGTGGGAGGGTTGGGAGGCCAAAAAACGAATGAAAAACGGGCCATTTTTAGCCTCCCAACCCCCCCAACTGTCTTGTATTCCCTCTCCCCAGCCCCCAGAAGTCTCTTCAGGGCTCATTTTCACCAAAAACTGGCCTGTTTTTCGTTCATTTTTTTCGCAAAAATGAGCCCTGCAGAGGCTTCTGAAGCCCTGAAAAAAACCTCTAGGGGCTGGGGGGAGTGAACGTACTCGATGGCTTATACATTCAATGTATAAGATGCACCACAATTTTCACCCATTGTTAGAGGGTGGAAAAGTGTGTCTTATACACCAAAAAATATGGTACTTCCATACTGCAAAAAAGCAACATGGATATATCCATATAGTTACCAGAAGTTGAGATTACTATAGTAAACTCAACTTCTGATAACTATATGGACATATCCATGTTGCTTTCTTGCAGTATGGAAGTAGCTTCCTTTGTCTTCCCAGACCTTTAAAATTATTTTAATACCTTTAAGTTAACTTTAAAAGTTTAATACCTTTAAATTAACTTTAAATTAAAACCTTTAATTTACTGAACTTCATTTTAGCAGACTAATGGAATAAAACAGGTTGATTATTTTATACATGCTATTCAATATTTGGATTGATGGACAATATTTCCATTATTCCCATTATTTTATTGTACTAAGTGTTCAGAACTGCGGTGAATTACAAAACTTTACAAAAGTACACTTTCAAGTCCTCATATACAACCAACACATCTACAACACTTGATTCACAAATAAAACTTACTTAACACTTGCTAGGAAAGCAATATATTAATTTTTACCCAGACAATTCAATATATTTATCAGCCTCATTATAACAAATGCTCTCAAACAGTTCTGTCAAATCACAGTGCTATTCTACTTCTTCTTAGAAAAAGAAGTGGCTAAGTACAGAGGAAACATCTTGAATAAAATCATTTTTTTTGTCTTCCACAATTTACATCAGTTTGGAGTAATTTCACTTTGATTTAGCAAGATTCAATGCTGCAATACGAAAAAAAACTCTGACATGACATCAATATACTAAATCAACCTATGGTAATACTAGGGCCAACTGTTATGGAAAAATTAATACTTAAGACCTATAGCCAATAGGGCATCACAGAATTCTTAGCTTTCAGTTCTCTATAGTCAAGGGCATAGCTTTGCATCTAGACAGAATTTAGTATCTGATCTCCCTTTCCAATTCTAGAATTGAGAAATCCCAATATCTGAAAATTCTGCAAGAAGTAAGCCATTACGGAAGAGGAATTAAGCATACTAATCTTTCCTGCTGTTTTTCTATCGCCTCTTCATTCCACCGCCATAGTGTCCTTTCCTCCCATAGTTTGCAAATATAAGATAAGCTTAATAATATTCCAACAAAACCCATCTCTCTGTTATTTGAAGCAAAGTACTTATTTTCATTATAAGGACATAACAAGTGATCATGCATCTGATGAAACACCAGTTAATGACAGTTTAAATTAAAATTGATTACAAATTGCTTCATGTAACTTCAGTCATGAAGTCGATGTTAATATTTTACACTTCTTAATTTTGACAATTTTTATTCTTTAGTTCAGTTTAACATAACTACTAACATACAAAGTTACAAGACAAAAAATAATGTTAATTCAATGGCTGTACAAGTCAGTATGTAAATCCATATTTTTTCAAAGGTTGTATTACTGAAACTTGACCGTGAAGTTATAGGGAAACCATTATCGTTCATTTTCCTAATAGCTATTCAGACTAGATTAGAAAGTCTTCCTACACTGCTGTTGTCACTACGATTCTGTGTGAAGCATCTGGAGCTTTTAAAATAAGCCACATAAATATCATGTATTATTCTGAACAAAATAAACTGCAATTACTGTGACCTGAAATGAAAGCACTTTCAAGTAAGATAGTGGGGCAATGTGCATATTTTGGATTTTTTAATAAAATATCTTTGGTATCATTGTATACTGTAAGGTGTTGCTAAATCAGTTATGCATATTAAACATGTATTTTCAAAGATTGTACAGGTAGGCCTTGACTTACAACCATTCATTTAGCTACAGTTCATAGTTACAACAGCCCTGAAAAAGTGACATGCACATACGACCCTGACAGCATCTCTAATGTCATATGATCAAAATTCAGGTGCTTGACAACTGGCATGTATTTACGATGTTTGCACCGTCCTAAGGTCATATAATCACTGTTTGCAACCTTCCCAGCTGGCATCCAACAAGCAAACAGTGGAAGCCAGATTCATCAAATGATCTCATGATTCATGTAATAACTGAAGTGATTTGCTGAACAACCATAGCAAAAAAGGTCATGAAATCTGGCACAACTCATTTAACAACCACCGTGCTTAACAATGGAAATTCTGGTCCCATTTGTGGTCATAAATTGAGGATTATATGAATAATATTTTTAACTCCAATCCAGTCTGGCACTGCCCCAGTTAGATTCAGTTAAACAAACCAATCAACTGAAGTTAGGGCTTTAGTACTATGCTATGAAATTTTTTTTGACAAAGCCATTCAGGAAGAATAATCTACTTCCAACATTCCTTAAAAGAAAATAATGTCTGCACCCAACACAAGGGGCTGACAAAGAAGGAATGTTTCCAAATGGACACTATCCTTTCCATGATTCTAGCTGGTGCCATTGGGCTATTGCCAAAGGCCACAGAACTTTGTAGTCCCAATGATGTCACTCTCAGGTAACTAGCTGACACTGCAAAGCAGCAATCATCAACGCTCTATGCTGTCACAACTGCATGTTTATCCATTCCACTAGACTGCCTTACTGGCACATATCACGACCCAAGCATCACTTCCTCCTCCCCATTCAAAATTGGCAGGCAAGTGTTATTTTTAAAAGTAGTGATCACCACTTTCTTGCTTTTTTCTTATCTTCAAGAGACACCTGTGCTGGTGGACAATCCAAAGAGAAGATTTTAATTTACAGCAGTTTTCCGCAACAGTTCTTGACTACCAGTTCAGGTGAGCAAACATTTGCTATCTCCTAGTCATTTATCCTATCCCCTTAAACAGTTCAGGAGTATCACTTTGCTAGCAATACAGAATGTGAAGCCTTTCTCTTATAGGGAAATCTCATTTGATGGGGCTGAAAAAGGGTTATTGATGCAGATGCAGTTATTAGGGGGTGAACTAGTACTAGCAGAGTAACATCATTTTAGGGTGGGGGGCACCACCTATATAGCAACATAAGCAACAGCTTGTTGAAAGCAGGCAAAACAGCAGTCCTTCCAGGAGAAACCATCTCTGTATACATGTCCCATTCGTAACCCATTTTGTATGGCATTATGGCTATCCCATCCCCTCTCAGAAGGATTGGACATTCAAATGGAAATGGATTATTTCGTGGACAATCAGGCAAATAACCCCAGCAAGGAGCAGCAACCGCTATTCACTTATGATTCCCTCAGGGCCGTTAGTCCGGCAACTTCTCCCTCAGCTGCTCTGCCCATAAAAGCAGACAGAATCTTCTTTGGCATCAAAGATGGAAGTTTTTCCCGACTGATCTAGGAGGGCTTCCCAAGGCCTATTGACCGACTCTGCAGCATTTGTTTAAGCCTGGAACAACAAGTCACCCTTGTTGTTGTTGTTTTAGTATGCTGTACAGCAATCACCCAATATGTTTGTGGAGAGGGGGAGGGGGTGCATTTCTCTATTGGGACGTATATCACCTTCCACTAAGTCTTTGTAAGAACCGTGACAGTCTGATCAGCAACGCCACCCTGCTCTCCTCTTCCTTCAGCACGATGCTGATTTGCCTCTCATAAACCTCAGCCCCCGGACTATCCGTCTTTTCCATTCTCAGCCATCTCACCCAGGTCTGTCTGTGCATGTGTATAGACATACATATATACACAGACTCCTATCCATACACGTGTGCGAGAAGCCCACCCACCCAGACTGCTGCTCCCAACTCTTCCCTTCTCGCGCGCCCATCATCACTCCGACTCCTGGGCGCGCGCCCGCCCGCCCCTCCTCCCGGCCACCGCCCGGGCCCCTTTTCTCAGAGCTTCCTCACAACCCCCGAAGTCCCGCCCACATCCAGGGAAGGGGGCGGGCTCCGGCTCCAGCTCCAGGCTCTGATTAGTCGCGTCGCCCACCACTCGTCCCATCGGCTGCTCTCATTGACGCGGCTGAGCTGCCAATCACCGCCAGGCGGAACCCCATCTCGCAAGTCTTGGAGGAGTTAGGCTTTTTCTTGCGGGGAGGAGGAGGAGGTTAGAGAAACGGGTGAGAGAAGCGGCGGAAGACACTCACCTCGGGAGGGGAGAAAGGAGGGAAAGTGACCGAGCTCCCTCTCCCCTTTTAAGTCCCCGTGCCCCTCCGCCTGGCGCCGACACTAACGGGACTCTTCCCCACACTCCAGCGACAGCCCCCAAGTCTCCCTGTGGTGGATTGCTGTGCCCCCCCAACTCCGCCGCTTTCCGAGCACCCGAGATCCTCGCGAGATTTGATAAGGAGGCGGGATCACCGGATCCCAAAAACCAATGAAGGAGGGGATGGGCGGGATTAGGGAAAACTGAAGGCGGTGCTGCGGGGGTAGCGGTAACGGCGGCGGTTGAGGGGAGCGAGTTGCTGGTCTTGGGTGCTGCTTCTCGCCACCCCACTTCCGGGGTGGGTGAGGGAGAGCGGGCGGGCGGGCGCGCGCGCCCCCGTGCGCGAGGCACGCCAGTTAGAATTCGAGCTGCGGGCCCTCGAGACGAAGTTATTCCTGCATCCTTCTCCAATCTGGCGCCCTCCGGGTGCTCCCTGGGGCAGTTGCCTCGTATGGCCAACTAAAAAGACGGTAAGTCAGGGAAGGTTGTCGTTGATTAGTCGTTTTTTTTTTCCATCCCGCTGCACAGAGGAGTGGCCGAAGGCCGTAAGCGTGGACCAAAACTGACCATTGTTCCCAATGCATTTAATCAATAAATCTCCTGTAGCCTTATTTCCAGGTAAGTGGCTACCGTCTATATCAGTGTTTCTCAACATTGGCGACTTTAAGATGTTTGGACTTCAACTCCCAGCAAGCTGGCTGGGAATTCTGGGAGTTGAAATCCAAACATCTTAAAGTTGCCAAGGTTGAGAAACACTGGTCTATATCATTTGCAGTTACCACTGTGGGATTGGAGTTTTGCCCTTTGCTTTTGACCTGTGTTTAATGTTATTTGTTAACACCCCAACAGCAGGTTCTTGTATCTCATCAAATGTGGCTAATCTGGAAAAGGCCAAATATTGGAGTCAAAATCAATGCTTGGATGGGAGGCCATCAGGAGAAGGAAGAAAGCAGTAATCCATTTATGTGATGTCACCAAGAAAATTGTGTGAACACGAACCAGAGGTGGAGTTTGATGGAAGGAAGTTTTTATCTTTACCTTTTATTTACGAAAATTCTTCGCGATTGTGCTGCTTTAAATTTGGATTAAGGACCAAAATTTTGCTACTATCGAGATGAGACCAGGTTCTTTAAACAATCCAATTATACTGCATAATTGTATCCCTCAGATATTATAGAACAGAATTACAGAGTTGGAAAGGACCTTGGAGGTCTTCTAGTCCAACCCCTTGCTTATACAGAAAACCCTATACCAGTCAGGCAAATGGTTGTCCGGTCTCTTCTTAAAAACTTCCAGTGTTGGAGCATTTCAATTGTTCTAATCGTCAGGAAATTTCTCCTTAGTTCTAGGTTGGATCTCTCCTTGATAAGCTTCCATCCATTATGATCAACTGTAAATCAGCTACTATGATCAATAGTGAGGGATAATTCAATACCTGGTCAAGCATAGGTTACCAAACTCTGAATTCGAGTACTTTTGGTCATCACATTAAAACCTATAATTACTTTCATTTTGTTAAGTGTTTTGTGTGAAGTGATTTATAAATTATGAAATATGGCTTGATTGATGTGTGAATTCAGTTATGGCTTCAATAAACTAAAGTTAAGTAAACAATTAAATCTTTCTGAATCTAAGCATCTAAAAAGATTGAGGATTCAGATGTCTACCCAGCTGATAGACTCTAGGACAATTACTGGCTGAGTTTATGCTGATAAAACCCAATTCCAAAATTTGACCTTAGTTTATGGTTCAATGTGCTATGAAAACCTGAATGCTTAGACTGAATTAAGCATGGCTAAACTTATTCAATCCCAGCATTTGCCTTTTAGCTTATTTTTCTTTATAAGTTATTATAAGGATTATAAGCATTGCACTGCTTTGAGCTTACTGGAGGAAAGAGCCAACATAAATGCAAGTAATAAATCCACTAAAAAAGCTTCTTGAGATTGGCTGTCTTTTGCTTTTGTTCCATGCGAACTCCAGTCAATTTAAGATTACTTGTTTTGCATTAAAACGTTTGATGATGGCTTGTTTCTTCATTCTTGTGCAGTCTTTTATGTCCTCTGGTTTAAGGAATAAAATCATAAGTTAAAGATATTAATCAGCTACATGAATTAACTCAAGTAATGTATATTTTATACCTATGGCATAATTTCAGAATTTCCACCTTAGACTGATCCAGACTCTCACTAAGTACGCACATTGTGCTGAAGTATAATTTCCTTAGCCATGGTTTGTTGAGTAAACCATAGTTGGATGGGTTCACACTACACATACATTGATCAAATTGCTCTGTAAGGTAATCGGATGTATATAGTACAAATACATCATTCACACATAGATAAAACAGCCTGAAACCAGAGTTAGAAGTAACCATTTAAACCACTGAGGTCAACACTGAATGACTCCTACATAAAGCTTTTCAACATCAGTTCATTAGTTATTTATCAAGCATGAAAATAAGAGGTGCCCACACACATTTTTACTTGCTATAGATCACATATTTTAATGTATACAGCCAGCATCACTGCAGTGATAATTCATAATTCAATTTGAAACAAATGCAGTGGAGTCTTGCCTCTCTTCTGTTACCTCTTTTGTCTTTTAATATTATTGATCTGATGCACAGGAGAGCAAATTGTGACCCCTGAAGCACTCTTCAGATGGCCCCAAAATCAGCAGGCTGATTTCCCATAACAATGAGTAGGGAAGCCTTTAAAAGGCAAACAAATCCTAAAATAATCTTAACATTAAAATTATATTCACTTAATATGGTACTATAAAAAGTATATTCGCTTAATATACTGTGAAAAATCAAGGCAAGAAGTGAACCTACATTGATTTGGTTGCATGCTATCTTCTATTAATCATTTGAGGTAAAGATAGCTGCTTCATCTGTATGATTAATAGAAACTGCCTAAGGATCTAGCAGCTAGTTGATAATCTGCAGAGATGCCTCAACACCTCCCATCCTGTGAGAAACCTATTGCCTGTTGATTCCACCAAACAATTATTCAGTGTGAATGAAGACCAACCTCAACCCAGCCCATGGAAGCACACAATCCTCTGAAAACCAGAACCACATTGGTTCTCTCTAGGATAATCCTGGCTTTCAAAGGATTATTCTATCCAACATTAATAGATTTTGACATATGATTATTAAATATCACATGTTGCTCTAATTTACCAGCTGGGACTATATGCCTAACTTGCAGCCAAAAAGGCAGATCACTTCTACCCCAACATGGGTATGTATTTCCTGATTTAAAACATATTGGAAGTTAAAGCTGTTGAACGTTTCAGTGCGGTGGGGGTGGGGGGAATACCAAGAGAGTGAATCTAGCATTCTTTTAAAAAGGGCATGATTATGTTAATACTATGCCAGTGAAATGTCAAAACTGACAAGATTAAGCAAGTGATACTACAATAAATGAACAATATAGCATTTGCTGCCATTGTTATTAATTAAATGTAGAAACCGTGCAAGTGTTTAAGCTGTATCTTGTCCCTGCAGGCTGCTGAATATTTCTGGCCTAGACAACTCAAGAGGAGCCAGCTGACAAAGCATGTGGTCTAGGAAATATCCCAGGCGTTCCCACTAAAATAAGCATGTCCCCTTTGAAATGTGAAGAATAGATGCTGTCTGCAGTAGCAGTCCACAAAAAATATATTTTAATAAAAGGGTCAGTTGGTAATTGGAGATTATGAAAACAGCCTTCCTTTCTTTCCCCAACCAATCTTGGCACTACAGTTACCAGAATCCCTTTGCTGGTTAGGAATTCCTATGTGAAATGAAGGGATAAAATGTTGCTTACGTTAGATAAAGGGGAATATGTGGTAATCCAGATGTTGAACTATTGATTATAATGGCTACTCATCACTCCAAGAGAGACAAGCATCCTTTCATCAAGGGCAAAATGAAAGGAGGCAAACAATGAAGCAAATAAAAACTATTTTTAATTATACTGCTCCCTTGTTTTGGAAATAATCTTATCCCACAGCACACAATGTTTTGAAATTGTTCTTTGGTACAGGATCCCAAGTGTACACACTCAATCTAGCTTTCAGCTGATCTTGAGAATATGGAGTGAGATGAGGCTGCCAGACTTTTCTTTCAGGTGCTGCTCTCAAACAAACCCTTCTCAAAATTACAAGGGTGATTAAACATTCCCAACACAAATGAGAGGCAAGGCAAGGGTGTTTTTTTTAGAGCATCTTTTAAGCTAGGGCTGTCAAACTCTTGGCCCTTGGGCAGGATGTTTCATGAGCTGGCCACACCCGCTTTAATGAAGGGGGGGAAAAGTCCCACCATGTCATGTGACAATGAGTTTGACACCCCTGCTTTAAGCTGAATGTACCTTGAGGGCACATATTTTATCACTAAAGCAATTGACAATCCTTGAAATTGCTTTCTACCAACCTTTGGTATAACTCTTACAGGGGGGGGTTGTACTGCAGCACAAAGCATAAAAGTTTGATTACATGATAGGGTTAAGTGTGGAGTTTACTTGAAGGATTTGCCCCCACTCCCACTTTGCTAGTTGCAGAAAGCCCAGCATGGATGCATGCCCACATTCTTTTGATTGGCTGGAGTTTGAGAGCACACCAACTCCTAATTTTTGCCAAGTAAGAAGGGAATCATTCTTTGTTCCTGCTGAATGGATGAATGAATGAAAAGCTCATCCAGGAATTAGCCACACTCATTCTTTCCCTCAACATAGTTACTCCTTGACCAACAACCACAATTGAGTCAAAAATTTATGTTGCTAAATGAAACATTTAAGGTAGTTTGGCCCATTTTACAACCTTTCTTGCCACAGTTAAGTGAATCACTAGTTGTTAAATTAGTGAAACTGTTAAGTGAATTGTGCTTCCCCAGTGACTAATGGGAAGAAAATCACAAAAGGGGATCACATGATCCCAGGGCACTGCAACCATCATAAGTATGAGACAATTGCCAAGCATCTGAGTTTTGATCACATGACCATGGGAATGCTGCAACAGATGTAATTTGTGAAAAATAACTAAGTCATTTTTCAATGACATAACTTTGGTCACTGAATGAGTTGAGGACTACCTGTATCTTCTTACTAGCTGCAGGTAGAGATGGCTTCAAACTACAAAAATAATACTCCCAAGCAGTCTGTTGTAGAATATCTCCCCTTCTACAAGCACAAAAAGCCAGTATCTGATATTTTAATCCAGCTCCACATATGCATGAGACCAGGTGGATAGTTACATTCAGTATTGTATTTTTTATACAATACACTAGTGTTTATTGAAATGGGAGAAACCAACTAAGTATTAAATATGCATTTTTGTATCCAGTCAATTCATTACAATATTCCACCTTTTTTGACAGAAGCAAAAATGAACACAGTAGGTAGAATTTAGCTCTCCAATTGTTGACTTCCAAATGTGTTGTACTACAATTCCTACAAATATTTGTTTAGTAAATAAATCCATCTTCCTCAGCCAAATAAATGTGCTAAGGAGTTTGTGCGGTATTGACATTTGTCTCCTGTTCTAGTTTGTCTGGTTTTGAATTGCCATGTTACATAAACTCAGACAATTGTACGTTGTACAAAGAAGAGAGGGAAAAAGGTCCCTATATCTATACAATGTTCATTAGATGGCTATTCTGCCTTTCAAGATGTATAGATTTATGATGTAAGAAAGGTTGCAATGGGAAAGTAGAGTGGACAGGAGGTAGACAATGAAATTCTATAGAGTCCTTAATGTTCTCTGAGCTTCGTTGTTTGCTTGCAGACATTTCATTACCCAACAAGGTAACCTCATCAGTACTAGTGGGTGTGGGGTTTATTCCCCATTTATATACAGTAGCTTTACCAATAGTGCCCTGCCAATGGGGCGTGTGATTTTCTTCTTGGTAGTTCCTTGATTTCTGTATTAAACAATAGGGTATTGCTTTCTGCTTGATTGTTCCCCTGGAGTTAAAATTTGCTTATCTCCATGTTGGTGGATGGAGGGAATATGTGCTGCCTTTTTTATTTCCTTAGCTTGTCTTTTTTCAGTTCTATGTAGGTATGGCTTATTTCTGTTTATATATTGATGGCTGATTTATAATGCCAAACTTCTAGGAATTCCTAGTGGTTTTGGATTTGGCTTGGTCTGGGATGCTCATCTCCCGGCTGAAACCCTGTTTGAGTCTGCTCATGTGATGTGAGATTAAGGCGTTTTCATTCTGTCTTCTGACTGCTACTTGATATCTGCAACCAGGACTTCCGGTGGTGACGTCAGGGCGGTGCAGAAGCAAAGAACAGCAGCTCTGCTCTTTGTTTTTCTGATCCTCTCA
>JAEANM010006693.1:0-18374 GCA_017656035.1 Myanophis thanlyinensis | reverse complement strand
TTTCCTACCCTCCCATTCTGCCCTAACTTACCTGTGGTCGTGAATGGCTGCGTAATCATTTCACTGCATATTGTACCATGTATGATTGTGCATGTGACAAATAAAATTTGAATTTGAAATTTAAATGAATTATTATACCTGTACTTCTTGAAATGACATTCCTTTGTCTTGAGAAGAAATAAAACAGAATTGGAATAATTGTAATTTTAATGGATTTAGATAAATCTTTCATTCAGATTAGAAGTACAATTCATAATCCTGCACATTATAGATGCAGCTTAACTTTTTACTTGAGGAATTATATATTTTTTCATAGTTTCCCCCAACACACAATCCATTTGATCATTATTCATTTTATATGTCTATATTTTTATCTTTCTATTAATGAGTTTTCCAAAGAGATTTTACAACTGCTGTTTCCAGTCATCACTGTAGACTGATCTATTTATATAAATTATTTTGTTAAGGGGTTCGTGCAAAACAATTTATCTTTGCTTGTAGCCCATCATGGAGGATTAAGATGTGATTTTTTCCCCCAGGTTCTGTTGATATTAACTGTAGGCAACTTTGGCTGATTGGTATTTTGTTTCAGGGTTGCTGACATGGACCTGCAAACTCAGTACACAAAAACAGAAATATTTACTATAACTTAGGTAGATAAAGCATAAAAGAACATGATTCAGGCCTAGCAAGAATGCTTTCCTGAAGAGAGCCAAGGAAAAATAGTGTTTAAATACAGTTTCAAAAGTCACAAGATGCCAAATCAGATAATCAGCTAGTCCAAAAGTCAAGAATCACAAATAAGAATTTTGAATTTTGGTTAGAATGCAGTATTACATTTTGTTAGTTTGATCCTGACTGGCTCAAGATTGACTCAATCATCCATCCTCCTGAGGTCGATAAAATGAGGAACCAGATTGTTGGGGGCAATTTGCTGACTCTAAAAACTGCTTAGAAAGGGCTTATAGTACTGTGAAGAAGTATTTAAATCTAAGTGTTAGTGCTAATACATACTGTGCCTACATTTGAGGCTTTTAGGGTTGAGCCTCTAACCCTTCATTTTCCTTCAAATCGGGTTATAGTTTGGATTTTTGTACTGCATTATTCTTTTTAGCTCCCAGCATCATATTACCACAATTTACCTTGTTGATTTACTTCCAAAAATAACTTTGAGTTGTAGGCAATTGGCGTTCTTCAAAGACTGCATAAGAGGTCTACGTGGGAGCCTCCAGACATTCTTTTGATTGGATGCTGGTATTGGGCACGATGCTAAGTCATCTTCCTCTTGAAAAATTAATCTCATCCAGGCACCTGGCATTTGTCCATAGGGGTAGCCAAAGAAGGTTGACCAACTAGAAGTATTGCATACATGCTTATTTTTCTGAAATAAAATATATTTATAGAGGAAGTAGCTGTAAACAATAAATGGACAAGGGGGAATGCAGTGGCTCAGCAGTTAAAGAAGATGTTGAAATTGTTCAAAGATTCTGAGCAAGGGGGATTGCACTAGTACACTTTCTTGAGTGTATTGAGCAGTTCCTTGGATGCCTTTATGCCAATTCACTTCAATAATGAAATGATCTAGATCCATGATGGCGAACCTATGGCACGGGTGCCACAGGTGGCACGCAGAGCCATCTTGCTGGGCACACAAGCTGTCGACCAACTTTCCTCCAGCTGAGCATGCACATGTGATTGCACATGCATGCATGACTGCAAAGACCCAGCTGGTCTTCGGGCCTCCGCTGTGCATGCATGCACGCAATTGCAGCAGGAAATCCAGCTGGTCTTTGGAGCTCTCCTGCGCATGCACACATGATTGCTCATGTGTGCATGAGTGCCTGCGTGCAGTGTGTGTGCATTGCATGTGCAAAAGCTGCATTCATGCACAGATGGCATGGTTGCACATGCACATGCAGGGCACGTGGAGGAGCTGCACTCAAGTGTGGATGGCATGCGCAAAGGGCATACCTTTTGGTACTCAGTAAGTAAAAGGTTCGCCACCACTGATCTAGATTATAGTTTAATCTGCATTTTTAATAAATCTATTTTAACTTCCATTTTTATATAGTTTGGATAGTTTAAAGTACTGTTGTTTTCTAAATTATACAACTTAGAATAAAAATTTAGTTGACAAAAAATAAAATTGTTTTTTTTTGTTGCATTAAAAAAGTTTGAGGCAGAAATGGGATAGAGAGGATGAGAAACAAGACATACACAAAATTTATATGGATTAGAAGCAAATTGAACTAGCCATCCCTATTTCATTTTTTTTATTATGAAATAAATGTCTGCAGAATGCTAGTGGGATACTGCCTTGGTAATATCCAGAATAAAGTTGCTGGTAGATGTATGATATCTCTTTCTCAATGACTATGATGGTCTATTCCCTTACTTATCTTGCTGCTAATGCATGTAGAAAAGATATATTTTTCAACAAGGAAGTAAAAGGGGATGTCAGCTCTCTGCTGGAACACTGCCATTCCAAAGAGGAGTGGGGTTGCATTCTTAGGGTTGAATGCATTGAATGCTTTTGCTTTTGCTTTTGCTATAGCCACACAAGAATTAGGAAGAGGGAATGGGCTGTCAGGATGGATTTCCTCTTAGCCAGTTCCAGCCTGTTATTCAAGGTTGCGGCATTCTGAGGATGATCTGCTACCATCATCCTGTTCTCATAACACCTTTGTGGCATCGAATTAGCTACTTGTGGACATGGGGCACTGGGTGGGGATTGAACGGGGGAAATTAGCTTAATGCTTTGCTCAGGAATTTTCAGTCTCCACCTGACTTCTCTGCAATCACGTATCTCAGTAGAAGTTCCTTTTGAAATACCATTTGTTTCAAGTGTCATGCTTTCCTAAGAAGATAGCTGAGGCAGGTCCTTACACAGGACATGCAACAGACATGTCTATTCTAAGTGACAACATTTTTAAGATTCTTGAAGTTTTATGAACAGTTTTTAACTAATGTTCCTGCAAATCAGTTTTGTTAAATCAAATTTGAATGATTTGATGATGAAAGTATTTTCTATAAATGTATTTTCGCTAACTATTCACTAACTATTACTCCACACAATTTTAGCAGTTCAAGGAACACTCACTAAATAATGTATAATTTTTGACTGGCACAATCTACAATTTGGGGATAACTCATGTTGGTCTATATCAGAGGTGACGAACCTTTTACTTGCCGAGTGCTGAAAAGTACGCACTTTGCACGTGCTGTCCGCACTTGCGTGTGGCTCCATGTGCGCTGCATGTGCAACTGCACCATCTGCATGCATGCAGCTTTTGCACATGCAGTGCATGCATGATATGTGCAGGCACTCACGCACACATGAGCAATCACGTGTGCATGCACAGGAGAGCTCCGAAGACCAGCTGGATTTTCTGCTGCAGTCGCATGCATGTACAGCGGAGGCCCAAAGACCAGCTGGGTCTCTACAATTGCGCATGCATGCAGGGTCTATATAATTAAATATATAAAAAACTTCAGATGCAAATGAATATAATATTATCCCCATTCTTTTGTATTTTATCTTTTAGCATTGATTCATTTATTATATAAGGAATGACAAAATATGCTCTCAGATAATATATGTTTAAATTTTGCATTCTCCTCTTTGAAGCAATTTTGCTACATTTAATTAATTTTAAGTTATTGGGAAAAGGGGAATTAAATTTTAAGATACCCCCTTGTAGTCAGTCAGTTGAAGTATATTTCAGACAGTGACTAGCAGAAAAAAGAAGTCAAACAAGAAATAAAAAGAAGAGAAATTATCAGAAAACATCAATTCAGATGACAACCTAGATACAAATATAAAACATAATAAAAGAATAATATCAAATTATTGCTAAGTTAAATGTCATTGAAAAATGAGACTACGACCCTAACCAAAACCTAAACACTGTCGGTACATTATACAACAATCCTTTATCCTATCTCTTTTGGTCAGCAAGTGACAACAGTCAAAGGGGTGTCAGCTTCCAGATAATGCTGGAAGTGTCCACTTGGATCCAACTGGAAAACTTTGCATGTTGAAGGAATTATGATGCATGCATGAGGGTTAGATAAGTCAAATCTAGATTCTCTATAAAGTCCTAGATATAGCAATATAAGGGCAATGGATTGTGGTATCTATGGGCATTGGGACAGTTGGACATTCTATCTTGTTTTCCTTCACCTACTGTCTAATATAAGCAACAACAGGACATTAATCCAAACTAATGTTATAAATCTCAGTTTGTAATCAGGAATAGAATTTAAATATTGAAGGTCCATTAAATTTTTAAAAATATATATGTTTGAACAGATGAAATTGGTATAATTGTATTTCCATGTCCAAAACGTACTCTATCAATATCCTTTTGGCCTGCTCATATCCTGGAGATAGAACTAGGATAATCCATAAAAGTACAGTGTAGACAAAGCTTCTATATGGCACTCAATCTGTCTGCTAGTGACAGGATTTAGACTAATAGTTTTCAGATTGTTATAGGACCCTAGCTTTGCATCCATAGGATCTGGGAGCACATTTCTGCACAGAATAGTGTTGCTGGGATTAATAAGGTAGCCCTTGATTGATACTTAAATTGCCAAAGTTGGTTTGTATAGCATTCTGAGCTATATAAATATTTCTCCCCTTTAATTAATTGCTACTTCTTCATCCATAGCCCCCTCAAAATTTGAGAAGTGGGAGAAAATTGAGGATTGTTCTGATACGCTACACAAGAGTCTATATCAAACAGTAGTGCTGCATACACAATAAACAATCCTGCCTAACTCCCCTCACTGAAGCAATTGCTTTTTAAGTGACCTTGTGGGATAAATTAGATCTTTAAGTGGGAGTTTTCATGAAGCTTATATAACAACAGTAATAGCCATCTGTCATAGAATTGATAAGTTTATCCTATAGACTAGCTCTTGATGTTGAACAAAGCAAAAACTAAAATCAATACAAGCAGCACATACAGTGAATTGTGCTATGCCATGTACTTAGCCATGTACTTTTCTGCCAGATGCTGTAAGATAAAAGCATGATTAAGGAAAGTGATCAGTTTCCAGATTGTTTCTCTGTGAGGAGATTTATTTTGTTTCCAGCCACTCTAACAATTTTGCATTTAAATGTTTTCCATACAATTTGCTGATAATATGTAGTAAAGTAATTGGGTAGTAATTAGCTGGTAACTTCCTTTTTATTTGTTTTATTGGTACGATATTTCAGTCCTTGGAGACCATCCTAGAGCAATCTGTAAAAAAGAGAACAGAGAGCTAAGACCAGGGTCTTCTATTCTAAGACATTTTGAATGATTTTTGCTGTTAAATTTATTTATTTGTGTCCCATCTTTGTTATTATTTTTACAAATAACTCAAGGTGTATGTGCAACCGCACTATCTGCGCATGCATGCAGCTTTTGCACAGGCAATGCATGCGTGCTGCATGCAGGCACTTACGTACACATGACCAATTGCATGTGCATGCACAGCAGAGGCCCAAAGACCAGCTGGGTCTCTGCAATCGCACATGCGTGCATGCGCGATCGCATGTGCATGCTCAGCTGGAGGTAAGTTGGCCGACAGCTTGTGTGCCCAGCAAGATGGCTCTGCGTGCCACCTGTGGTACCCATGCCATAGCTTCGCCATCACGGATCTACTACATATTTCTTTTCCTCCTATTTTTCCCACAACAACAATCCTGTGAGTTGCATTGGGTGGAGAGAGAGTGACTGGCCCAGATATTCCAGCTGAGTAAGGTGGGACTTAAACACATGGTCTCCCAGTTCTAGCCTGGTCCTTAACTATAGACCAAACTGTTTCTCTAATTAGTAATTTAATCATTTTTGGCCTATATTGGTTCATTTCTAGGCACATTAGGGAAACTCTAATGGGAATTTGTATGCATCATATAAATGAGGTGATAAATGTTATTTATATATATATCTATATTTTCCTTCAATTTCTCCAGTTGAAATTAAAACAACATATTTTAAGAAGAGATTTTCATACATGTTTAGTAGTAACATGTTAATATTTACATAATCACCGCCCCGAGTCCCTAGGAAGAGGGGGCAGTATATAAATTTGATTAATAAATAATAAATAAATAATATTTAGAATGCCAGAGAAAAAAATATGCAGATATTTTTTTTGGAAAAAAATCTTTTTGTATTGAAGTATAAATTGTTTTGTACCAAGTTAGAGTCTTTGTGAATTTACAAGTAGCTCTCTACAAGTCTTAGACAGGAATATAGCCATCATATATGTCTTGGTCATTTATACTTTAGTTCAAAAAAGTGTTCCTCCATTAAATTAGTGTTCTTTTCCTCAGTTTTATCTAGAATCAAAAATAACCAGTATGTCCATAGTAACTAGATATACAGTAATATTTCAAATATAAAAAATATCACAAAGTGGGAAATATGAAGTTTTGATTTTGAGTCACATTCTTTCACCCTTAGCTATTGAGAATATGTATGATCTCTTGTGTAAAAAATCATAAATCAAGTCTGAAATTCATAGGTTGTCCCTTTGGAAAATTAAATTCTTCAGCTATACCAATATTTCTTAATCAGTTTATTGCTTTATATTTTTCAGAATCTAAAGAGCCAAGTATTTATTTTCTTTTTAGGGTGTACTGGGTACTCTCATGGAAGTTGTAGGAAAAGACTAAGCCCAGTTTCCATTGCATACTATATTTCATTTTGTGCCAAAATGTTCTTTTGTTGTGGAGACATTTAGATATGAAACTTTTAACTGCAGTCATGAATTGTTCAGGGCAGGAAAAGGTTTTTCTTTTGATTTGCAGTGACTCTACAAAGTAAGTTAATATTATCATACCAAAAGTAGGTTGGGCAAGTACATAGCAAATTATTGTAGAGACTGACTACTTTGAAAATCTGGTAAGATTTGAAATAGTAAATATCTTGCTCAAACCCTAGTGCCTTTATCATTTAGACTATAAATTTTCAGGTTTTTTTTTTTTGGGGCACTGTTACTTAAAAAGCTGAGAAACCTGGTATCAGATGCTAGGACTGTTTGCAATCCTTGATTATTAGACGTTCTTCTGATGCTTACAAAAGTCATTGTCCAATCTGGAATTGCCATATTTCCTGCTCTATTAAATCTAAACTGTACATGGAGTACATGTTACACATTGTTCTCAGTCTCCCAAAAATGTAAAAAATCTGTATCATATTTTGGAAGATTATAATTGGGATTTTATAGTATAACTGTTTTCAAACTTTTAAAAATAACTGATTTTTTAATTATTATTTCCTATTGTATTTTAAAATCTAATTTTATAATTAGCCCAGCTGCCCAACAACTGAGCCCCAATTCAGGAAAAACAAATATTTCATTAATCAGAAGGCAGCTTATTTTCTCCTAAAATCAGATTCTCAGCTGGAGAGCAGCTGTTCTTGGGACTCTTTGAAAATCATTGGGTAGTAAGCAGGAATGGCATCCAACCGGTCTTGCTGCCGGTTCAGTACACGTGCATGTGTGTCAACCGTGCTGCCACACAGCCCTTAAAAGCTAATTTACACTCACCAGAGGTAGCTGGGATGATTAGGAAGGCTCCGGAGGTCCTCCAAAAATCTGATTAATGTACCAAAAAACAAACAAAACCAAACTGCTATAAGGAAAGCAAAAGGCAGGAGACGGTGGGCGGGGCCAATTTCAAATCACCGCTACTGGATCAGGTGATCTGGTGCGACCAGGCTGCATTTCACCACTGGTAGTAAGGTAGCATTCTTGCTTGGAATCTTTATTTGGTATATGATGTGGCTTTATATAATGCACTATGAGAAATAACTGGTTTAGCCAAAGTGATTCATATTTATGTCTCTTATCCTGTAGAGCAGGGATGTCAAACTTGATTTTATTGAAGGCTGCATCAGGTTGTGTTTGACCGTGGCCGGCCGGGGGCGTGGCTGGGGGGGCATGGCAAGGGTGGGCATGACAGCAGTCAGCTTCCTGCAGGACTCTGCCAGCCAAATGATTTAGCTCCACACCTTCCTAGTAAATAGCAAATTTTGAAGCTCCAGGTAAAAAGGATTCATTTTAAGATGAGTAACCACAGTTTGCATGTTAGAAGTTCCTAAAGGAATTCTGGGAACACTGTATTTTAAAGAACATTTGAGGGGCGGGTGCAGAATAGCCCTTCTCTGCCTGAGGCTGTAGATTTATGGCACCAACCAAAACACTTTTTGTGAAGCAACTGATCAACACTGACAATGTGTAAGCCACTAGTATATGAAAATAAGAGCAAACTCCACTCTCTTCTAGTACAGATGGTGTTACCTAGTTTGGTAATGAAACATTTGCAAGAAAACTATCATGCTCAGAGAGCACCAAGGACCCCACATTTCAACCCTGAGTTACAAATATTCTCTTCTATTGATACTTTTTGGTTAGAGGGACCCAGAACCTACCTTAATGAGATGGCTTCCAGTGGATTTAATTCTAAATTTTGATACGATTTCTGTAAATAAGGAATGTAGAATTATAATTGCTGAGTCTTTGAGCCTTCATACATAAAAAAAAAATACAAAGCTAAGGGATAAACAAATCAAAAACAGATTTGAAAAAAGAAAAGGCTCAGAAAAACCAAAAAAAGAATGACTTCCACCTTTCTTTGATACAGATATAAGTAAAAACTATATCACTCTTACTCTAAGATTAACATTTATCTACATTATTTCCATAATCCCATATGTAATTATCAAAGCCCCAGATCAACTTTCAATTTCAGTTTCTCATAAAACGTCCAGTAATGCTTCATATAGCTTTAATTACTAATTGTTAAGGAAACCACAACTGGTTTATTTAATTGCCCCAAACTCTAAATACACAGGAATGGAAAATCATAAATTCTGATCTAGACCCTGCTTCTCAACTTTGGAAGCTTTAAGATGCATGGACTTCAGTTCCCTGAATTCCCAAAGCAGCATGAATTTTGCCCATCTTAAACTTGTCAAGACTGAGAAACACTGATATAGAGATGGGGATTTTTCCATTCCTCTTTTATGGGTTCTTCTGCCGGCCAAAATGCCCCCCCCCCGGCTTGATTTTGTCCTGCAAAATCCTCACTCCCAGCCCACCACAGAGCAACCATAATTCCCTCACTAACCTGCTTTCCAGCTCCATTCTCCTGCGTGCAGGGCAACAAAAGATGACCATGTGACTACCAGTTTTCTTTAAAAAGTGCAATCAGACTTTCCAACTTCTTGGGGAGAAAATTATTTTGTGAAGTTAGAAGGCCTGATGCAACTTTTTTTTTACTGGTAGTCCCACAGTCATCTTTTGTTGCCCTAAATGCCAGAGAATGGAGCTGAAAAGCAGATTAATGAGGGAATTTTGGTTGCTATAGGATGGCATGAAGGTGAGGATTTTGCAGGAGTCCTTCCAGGCCAAAAATGTCCTCCATGTCCCGTTTTTACTGGCAGAGTGCTTCAGGAGGCAGTCCAGGCAAAAAATGGTGCAGGGGAGGGGCGAAATCCGACCAGTTTTCCTACTGGTTTGGTGCATGCACATGCGCGCCAATTGTGCTGCAGCGTGGCGCTTTAAACAACTTTTAGAGGCTCCAGAGGCAGCGGAGTTCATCAAGAAGGCTCCACAGGACTTCCTGTTTGGCTTCTTCAGTGGCAGGTCGGAATCCGTGATCGTCCGCGCTTTCGATCTGTGCTCTCTTGCTGGAACTCCTTGACCCTCCCCGTAGAGGAGGTAAGAGGAGGGGAAGAGGGGAACTGCCAGAGTCGGGGGGAGATATCGTAAATCTCTCCCTTATCTGGCTTAAATTCCTTTGTCTGAAGGCTTGTTGGAAGCCAATTTGAAAGTCATAAATGATGATCATGTGTCCCTAGGATGCTACAACCATCATAAATGTATGTCATGTGCCTTTTGATCTCATGATCATGGGGGGTGCTCCAGTAGTTGTAAGTACAAGAATCAATTCTACATAACTTTTTTCAGTCTTTGTCTTAGTTTTTTCATATTTAAATATAGCTTGCAATTACTCTATTTCCCTGTTCATTACAATTGCCTTGGTTTTGATACATTAATTTTCAGAACAATAGTCATGTCCCATGTTTTTTTGGTAGATCTATATTCCGCTTTTCTTCTGTGAGTTTAAAATATATTACACTCTTTCTCTTAGTTATTGGTGTTTTCTTTTACAAAAATTAAAGTCCGAAATACCCATGTTTGTAAGAGAAAGGAAAAAAGAAATATAAATGGAATGCAAAATTAATGAAGGATAATCAAATTAGAATAGACCAAATATAACAAAGGACCCCAGGGAAGAATAAACTGTATAAGAGAGAATTCTGTCATATACAAAAGTATTCAAAAGAAGAGATTGGATAGCAGCTATAGCAAAAAGAGGCTATAGGATCTAATATGCAACTACAAATGGTCTGATAACAAATATCACTCTGATTTAGGAAAATTCTGTTGATCATGTGTCATTGCAATGCATTACATAGTTAAAGGTAAAATGTTTTAAAGTTATTGCCAATTGTTCAGCTGTAGTATATCCAGTGTTTTTAGATAAGGTAGCCAATATCAGCAGCCCACCTAGCAGTTCAAAAGCATGCTATATGTGAGCAGATAAATAGGTACCAATTTGTTAGGAAAACGTGGCGGCATTTTGTGTGGATAGTCAGAATCCAGCCGGTACTGGACCTGCTTGGATGCAACACTCAGCATCGAGGTGATCAGTGGTGAGAGAGAAGACCTTGGATGATAATAACGTTCTAATATTCATTTGAATTAATAATGGAAGCTAATAGTAAAAGTAATTACAATGCTATTTTTGATTAATGATATCTGTAATTGTACTTATTTTAAGTTTATCAGTATGAAATGTATAGAACTATTTTTTTTTAAAAGAATCCTATTAAGATTCAGTGTAACCAGTCATTTGAATCTTAACAGAGAATTATAAATTGCCATATGAGGGTTCTATATGGTCTGTAGTTTATATAAGTGAAAGTGTAAACACTGTTTCAATATAGTATCCTAATTAGGCAAATCTATAGATACAGAAATAGTGCAAGATTTAACAATCTTATACTAGCTATCAGTGAGTTGTAAGAAGTTAATGTTGTTTTAACACATTGTAAGAGAGATGCTTGGACTGTCACTAGAGATGGTACTCTGGACCCAAAATGCTGCTGATTTCTTATCCAGAAAACTGCATTAATTCATTTGTTTCATTTTGTTTTTGTTAACAAAAGCTTTTAATATAATGATTCCTGTGAATATTATTAAGGTATGCTCTAGCAAATGTAAAAAAGGTTAGTAGTGGTATTAATAATGGATGCTTTAAATAGTTTCCTTTACTTTTTCGTAAAACAAATTTAAGTTGATAATATCTCTTATACATTTATGCCGTTAGTATTCTTCAGCAGTTTCAAGTTGACAGAAAGCATTAGTTTTTGGTCTAAAATGTTCCTGAGCGTTGCTGCTAAGATCAAATAAAGTTTGAAGTAACAGAAAAGCAATACAAGAATCTTAAAAGAATAATGGTATTTTAAACATTTGTTGTCTTACAAAATGTCAAGAGCTGACAGAAATTTGGTGGGACTTTTGAAATAAAATTTCTGAAACACTGTTAAAAGAATAATAATTGGTAGTAAACATAAACTCTCAGTGAAATACCCTGAATTTTCGTCTACATTATATTTTACAGGTAGTCCTCAACTTATAATCATTCATTTAGAAACTGTTCAAATGGCATTGAAAAAAGTGACTATTGGTCTTCTTAAGACCTCTTAATGCACAAGCCTTATGTGTCACATGAGCAAAGTCAAAGTCTATGGGGAAAACCAGATTCACTTAACAACTGTGTGATTCACTAATAAACACACTAAACAAGTGTGATTCACTTAACAATAGCAAAAAAGATTGGATGTGAAACTCCCTTCAGAAAAAGCCTGGTACACAAAAGCTATATTTAGAATTTAAGAATTCTAAGTTGTGGTATTTGTTTTAAATACTAGGACCAAACAAATCCTCCCGCAAAAAAAATCAACTTCTAGCTATCCCAAGCTTTGCTTATGTCTGCATTATAATTTAGCCTTCCTTGTGTGGGAAACATTTTGTTATTGCTACTGTAAAACAGTTGGAAATCGGAAATATGCAACAGAACACCCAGAGATTTCTGTGTTTCAGTCCAGAACTATTTTGTGGCATTACTGTGTATAAAATATGTGATGATGGAGAATTAGAATCTCTAAGATATCTTGATTTAAATATTGATTTAAATAATATCATACAAATAAATAGGAAATAAAACAATTAAACGAAAACTTGTCATCAATTTTGTATTTATCAAATTATTTTGTATTTTTCTTTAAAAAAATCCATACGCTATTAATCTGTTTAAAGTTAAATTTTCCTTAAATTTGTAGTTAGTTACATGATGAATTAATGGAAAATATTTAATTGTCTAAGTGTATTTCATTCTAAAAGATTAAACTCTATGCAGATTTGTAGACTTTAATACATAATCAATGCCAACTAGTATTTCTACCTAATATAATTGCAGAACTGAAAACAAAGTATCTTCCAAACAACTATCAGACAGAAAAAAGCCTCAGAATTGAATTATAGACTAGGGTGACCAACCGTCCTCTTTTGCCCGGACATGTCCTCTTTTTACGTCCAGTCCGGGGCTTCCAGGCGGGTTTTATAAATTTTATAAATTTACCCGGACGCCCCGGACTGGATGTAAAAGTGGCGATGTCATGTCCGGGCAAATGGAAAAAAGCAGCTCCAGCAAGAGGTCCCCCTTCCCTGCGTCGTCGGAACAAGCTTCTTGCTTCTCAGCCGAGTCTGGATTTGCGGTCGATTTCTGGCGAAGGGAAGCGAGCCCCGCCGCCCCCCCGCTGCCTCTGCCCCCCGCCGCCCCCTCGTCCTCTTTTTTGGCTATCAAATATGGTCACCCTATTATAGACCTCCTCATTTATTTTTTATAGATGTATTGATTTTTTTCTTTCAAGTCTTATGAACTTTTTCTCATGATTTATATTATTCTCTTTACCAGGAGACAACTAATTGATGATAGTTTTAAATCTGGATTTGGGGCTTACTTGGATTCTTGAAGTGTTTGCTATTGTGAATCCTTACATATATGATTTTCCTAATAACATTTCTCAAACTGCTTTGTTTTAAAAGGTTGACATGACAGCATGTTTTTAGTGTTATCTGCTCAGTCTACATTGTCTCAATCATATTTCAGTTTTCAATAAAATAAATATTTTTAAAAGGTGGGAGAGTGGAAGAAGATCTTTTCTTAAGTGGTTCTGCATCTAATTTGTCAGGTTCTAGTAAGTTCTTTACTCAAATGGGTTTGATTTTTATTCTGTGATGGTATCTGATTTTATCACTTTAAAAATCTGTTTCATTGTTTTATGAAAATAAATCTTTATAAAGATACAGTTGAAGTTTTAATTAAATTTATCTCCTGATTGTTCTGCAGTAAGAGGGTAAGAAAATCCACATTTTCTTCCAGTTTCTATAAAATAGCTTTGTTAATTTTTTTTTTTTGAAATTTATGAAGAAATGTAGCTGTGACAGAATATGACTACACCATGTTGGAGATTGTGGAGATTAAGTGAAATTGATATGACAGGACATAGGTGAGAACCAGTATGAATAGAAAAGGGGGGAACATATTTTTGTGATGATGAACGGCAGGGAATCCAGCAATTTACTCTTGGTTTTTACATCTGGCCCCAAAGCCTTGTTCCTGAATCCAGCATGATGGTAAATGCCAAGTCCATTGTAGTAAAACCACATTCACGATCTGGTAAATGAATAAACTTAGATTATCCCGACAAGTGAGAATTACTTTTTGCCAATAAAATCTCTGGCCCTTGGAAAACAGTGGCTCTGGAATTAGGTTTAAATGGGATTGTGTTCCTTAAAAAATAAAGTCTGTATCTTGGCTATCCCCCCTGGATATATGGCTCCTATTGAGTAGCAACTATGAAGTGTGACCAGGGAGAACCTTTTCTCAACTGATGAATCAGTTGTAGAACAAGAGCCATTGATGATAGCAGCTTATGCTCTTTAAGCACACAATTTAACTATTGCATTGTACTTTACAATAGGCTGCCTTTAAAAAATACTGTACAGTAGGAGTTGGTGCCCATATCTTGGAAGATAACAATCAGAGGTCACGTAACAACTGTTGTAGATCCTGCTTTTTCTGCTAGTAGATTGTTGGACTCTATGTAGCTTAATTCCTAGATTTCTACGGGATATCTACAATTCTAATACGTAGAATTGACTGATCAAGTGAGTGCTTCCTGACTGAATTATTAATTGTTCACAGTTTTTGAGACGTTGTATCTCCAGCTTTATGGAACAGTTCTTTTTTACCATGCCATATAGGAATTCTTATTATGTGATGCGAAAAGATATTATATGATATGATTATAATGGTTTTTCATTGGACAAAGACATAGATACAGGAATTTACAATGTATTACTGTTTCATGTATAAACAGTTTAAAATTACAGTTGGGAATAACACAATTTATTATGAGTTAGTTTCAGTAATATCTTCATGGACATATGGGAAAATTCAATACGCTAAATTATATGTGGAATACTATTGTTGCTTCCTAAAAAAATGAATATCAGGATGGATGTGTGCTCATATATGTACATTATTGAGCCTTGTAACAAATTGTCTATATATAATCATGAGGTTGCATATGATTCAGTGGAATCTAACCTCCATATAACAAATAAAGCAAAATAAGTAGAAATAGGGTATTGCTTAGGTAACTGATTTTGGATTATAAAATCTGGATTCCAGGCATAGATCTTTCTGGTTTTGTTGGATTACTTGATGTTTATAAGTCTAAATTTTGGGATGATGTTTCTATGAGAAGAAAGCAATATTTTCCTGTTTATATCTCTTATCCTTTTAGTCAGGTTGCTTAGAATTTTCAGAGAAGATACTCTGTATTTAAGTAAAATTTTAATGACCTTTTAAAAAGTTTTGATTTCATTTGCTGATGCAATCAATTATTTCTTCATTTCCATGTTTTGTTTTAATTTGACTTGATAGATTCATGTTACGGTCCCCAAAACCCCCAAAAGATAAGCTTACCCTTTTAAAAAAGAAAATCTTCAAAAGTAATATATTCAATTTAATTTGGTATAATCTGTGCCATAATTGTTCCTATTTTTTTTGTTTTTAGCTGCCCTTATGAATCAACTGAAAACTTTAAAAAAACAATGATGGATTGTTGTAAATAGTATACCATATCTTTAAACAGTTGATTTAGTTCACATTAATTAGAATTGGTTGGAATCATTACTTCAAAATGTGTGCGTTTCAGATATTCAGTATAAACTTATTGTAGCAATGATTCTGAATGGTCTTTTTGATATAGAGATGGAATGTATTTTTAGCCGCAGCTCTTTTTTTTTTTTTCCTGAACTTGGTGTACAGTCTCAAGAGTAGTGTGGGATGTTCAGGAAAATTGCTCATTGTGGTTACAATAGTGGGAAAATTATATATACATTTTCAAACACTCAGAATGTATTTTTATTCATCTGTGCTATTTGTGTATACTTTATATATAGCTACTGCATTATGTAGATAGCTTTTTTTCAAAAAACCAAAAACAACAGCAACAATAGCAGCATCTTTGATAATACAGTAGATGGTTTAGCTAGTTCTTTAACACTTGAATGTATTGTTTTACTTTGAAAGTAAAACAGATATTTTAAAAAAAATGTAGAAATGCAGTTCAAAAATATTCAAGCAAACAAGTTTAATAATGGAAATGAGAATGTTGCAATTTTTTCTCAGTAGTAGTAAGACCACACTTGGAATGCTGCATCCAGTTCTAGTCACCACAATATATAAAAAAAGATGCTGAGTCTGTAGAAAGAGTGCAGAGAACAAAAATGTTTAGGGGGCTGAAGGCTAAAACTTATGAAGAATGGTTACAGGAATTGGGTATGTCTAGTCTAATGAAAAGAAGGGCTATGAGTGATGTGATAGCACTGATCCAATATTTGAGGGCTCCTGCAAAGATGAGGGAGGTCAAACTATTTTCCAAAGCACCAAAAGGCAAGACAAGAAATAGTGGTTGGAAACTAACCAAAGAGAGAAGCAACTTAGAACTAAGGAAAATTTTCCTAATGGTGAAAGCAATCAACCAATGGAATAGCTTGCATTCAGAAATTGTGGCTTTCAAAAAGACTGAAATGATATAGGATAGTTGGGACAAATCTTTTTGGCACTGAGTGCCAAATGTGAGTTCGCTCATATGCAGTCTCACGCGGAGTTTCATGTGATATGCAGTTGCACATGAGTCATGCACAGTCACGCACACACACACACATGCGCAGTCGGTGAGTTGGGGCAATGGCTGGTGTGCTGGCAGAGATGGCTCTGCATGCCACCTGGGACACGCATGCCATAGGTTCGCCATCATGGATATGGGATCTCCTGGTTGAGCAGCCAGTTGAACTAGAAAACCTCTGAGATCTCTTCCAACTCTATTTTTCTATAGTCTATGAGATTGAATAATAACAAGGAGCAACTAATTTAATAATTAGTAAAAAGAATACTAAAAAGAAATAATATTTCTTTTTTACCATCAATGAATCCATTAAGATTTACAAAGATGCTTTCTATTTTTTCTGTATGTGTATGGTAAAAATTTTGAATATATTTTAATTGATTTTTTTAGGATAAATATGACATTTGAACTATAATCCATACTTGGAAGTTTTACTAGGGAAGATTTAATTTTTCAGCAAATTATGGGATAGATAGGCACATTCTAATTTGGATTGATGAAAGATCATGATGAAAGGCTACATTTCAAAGAAAAATCATCACCTATTGATGATTCATTTAACATAAGTTAGCCTTGAAGAAGAGTAAGAACAATTTCTTTGCACTGAGGTTTGATATTAAGGTTATTGAAGTTATTTCTATTGGAAATTTTTCCAATTCTTTATATTTTAACAATATTAGCAATAAAAGAGAGAGAGAGAGAGAAACAAGAAATTCAGGTATAGTTTCCAAATTATGAGTAGTTAACTCACGAATCTGAAATATAAGATAGTTGATACCAGTTTTCTAGTAAAAACTCACACATAATTTAATACTAAAATTTGCTTGATTAAAATGATAGAGAAAAAACCTTCCTTCTTTATCAAGATCTAGTTGTCATCTTGGTCATTACACCTCAAATCCAGCTTGGCCACAGCATTCTTGTATTGTGAAATTTTGAACACTTTTCATTGGCACTTCTGTATAACGCATGCTGTGCAATTAAAATTCCGCTTTTCCAATTTGCAATGGGGCAAGGTAAAATTATTAGTTCTTTAATCATTTTTAAAAGTATACATGTGCAGAGGAGGGAGAGTTATTGATAGAAGAATGTTGGAGATGGAGCTGCCAGGCAAGAGATCAAGAGGAAGGCCAAAGAAGAGATATATGGATGTGCTAAAATAGGACATGAATTTATTGGAGCAAGATTACAGGATGCGGAGGATAGAGTTAGGTGGAAAAAGATGATTTGCTGTGGCGACCCATAATGGGAACAGCCAAAAGAAGAAGAAGAATCATTTTGAAAAATAATTAAATAATTTCAGTTAATTTACCCTTTGACTTGGTATTTGCCATATGTTGACAAGAATGGAGGGAATTCTGAATATTTCTTTCTTTTTGTAACAGGTTGTCTTTTACATATTCCTCAACCAAAATTGTTCCCAAAGGCTTCCCAGGAAGAGATGGTGGACTATTCAGGGAAACTGTTGTCAGGACACCTGAAAGTAGAATCTTTGTTTAAAAAGAAATATTTAGTTTTCTTCTTGTAAATTATAGCTTTGTTCTTTGGTTCTTTCATGCTGTTTTGTTTTTCTTTATCTTTCACTTCAAGCAGGATACGAAAAATGAGATCTTTGTTTAATGCAGAAATCAGTCCAGAGACCTCTTAATTCCCCACTTCAGTATAAAAAAAGAATTCCCTGTAAAAACAATAATCTTTTGAGGAGCTTTCCATTTTTGGAAATGAGTGCACAGCCACACCTCATGGTAGAAAAACAAGGCTTTATTTGCAAGCATCAAGTAGATGACTGCTGAGAAGTATTTTTCTCCTCTCTAAAATCATTGGTCTGTGATAAAAGCTCTGCCTTTGCTCTGAAACATCTAATTTCTTACCTATCTGAAATAACTTAAATGCATTCAATCTACGAAGACATTGCAGAGATATAGCTTGAATTTTGGAAAGCTTATCCTACTTTCTTGCTTTAACTAACTATCAGAAGTTATTTCTTGGATCCATAGTTTCCAAGTGGTATTTCTTCAGTGGGAGAACATTTTATTTATT
>JAEANM010006692.1:811-18374 GCA_017656035.1 Myanophis thanlyinensis | reverse complement strand
CTCTCTCATCTTTTTAAGTGGGAGAACTTGCACAATTGGTGGCTGACTAAATACTTTTTTGCCCCACTGTATTTCAGTTTCCCACGCTTCTTGAATTACTCTCCCCTTTAGGATTTTCATCCATGGAATCTTTCCCAGGTTCTCTCCGAGTTTGTTAAAATCAGCTTTTTTTAAAGTTTAATACATGGTTGGATTATATTCTATTGCTTGTGTTTGCATTATATTGAATTCCAATATGATGTGCTCAATTCTTGACCAAAGTTCTGGCAACTTCAATTCCCTCCATCACTTCTTCCCTGTTAAGTAAGAATTAGGTCCAGTATAGCTTTCCCTCTAGTTTCCCTCCTTTACCTTTTGGATGAGCCACAAGCATGGCAAACAATTCTAGTTTTCCAACTGGTGGGTCACAGGCTTCATTTGCTGGCTGCCTTCATCAGATCAAACCTCACAGCCAGAGCTTTTTGTCAAATTGCTAGAGTATAGAATCATGTGATCAGAGTGGATCTTCTCAGGATAGGAATCCACAGACTTTCCCAAGCAAATGGCTATTCAACTTTGACATAAACCCCTCCATGATGGAGCACCCGTGGCTCAAGGATCTAAGGTGTTCCACAGGTCCACAGCTTTCACAGTCAAGAAAATACTGCTTTCTGAATTTCAAGTTGGGTCTCTGTTTGCAGCCATTAGTTCACATCTTCCCTTGGCTGCTACAGAGAAGAGAGACATACTGCTGCCATATCACACCTTAATCGTCTTCCTTTATTTTTAAAAAATATTTTTATTAAAAGCTTTAATTGTAATAAAAGATAATCCAAACTGAAAATAAAAATAGAAAGAATAAAAGATGCAAGAAGGCAAAAAAAGTGAAACGAAAGCAAGGAAGCTAAGTTCCCCACCCTCATCATTAACCGCCTTCCTTGAGTGTTGACATGCCCAGGCCAATCCTACTTTCTTAGCTCTCCTCTGAACTCGTTCCAATTCCAAGCACACTTCTTCTCACACCAGAGCCAAACTGATCACAGCAGTGTAGGTGTGGGCTAACCAGGGCCGCAGAGAATGGCATTATCACCGCCTGTGATCTCAACGTTACACCATGCTTGATGCACCCTGCAGTATTGCATTAAATTTTGGGGCAGCTGCAACACATTGCTGGCTCAAGCTTAATTTATGGTCTCCTAGAAAGCCCAGATAGTTGTTACAAATAATATTCTTGAGCCAGGTGCCACCTGTCATGTACTTGTGCGTTTGGTTCTTCTTTACCTAAACACAGAACCATGGATTTTTCACTGTTGAACAATGGCTTCTTGGATCAGGCCCAACATCTAAATCTATCAAGATACTTCTGAACCTTCTGAACACAACACCCCCCCCCCACACACACCTCAGTTTTGTGTCATCTGCACAATTTAATGAGCATTTCCTTCTATCTAGGACTCGGTCATTTAAGAGTACTGAACTCAGGACTCGGCACTTGGAGACACTCCTGAGATGTCTCTCTCTCCATATTGACATAATGAATGGTCATGCTTGGATCACTTTACTCACTTTGTCAAAGAATGAAATAAAATTTATCTGGCATGATCTGTTGGTTTCTGGTTATAATTTTGCTTGCTTCTAGGTGTTCACAAATATATTGCTTTATTATCTTTTCCACAATCTTCCCAGATATTGATGTCAAGGAGTAGTTTCCTGGATCTAGGGTCCCACCCCACCCACTCTTCTTTTTTTTGAAGATGGGATCCACATGAGTTCTTTCCCAGTCCTCTGGCACTTCCCCTATGTGCCAGGAGCTCTGAGAAATTTTATTCAGTGGTTCCAAGATCACAACTGACAGCTTTCCAGAAGTAACATGTCAACTCTTGGAAAGGTGTTAATAACTTTTTGCCCATTTTGACTTGCTTTCCTGTCCTGTCTCCCATGGATTTTTTTTTTTTGGGATAGGTTGGACTATTTTTTCCTTTTGCATGAAAATAGATGCAAAGAAGGAATTAAGCAGTTCCACTTTGTGACACCTTCTTTCTGAGCCTTAGCTTTCCGGACTTCATTTTTTGCAGGTTTGTGCTATTTGCTGATATTCTGTTCTAACTTTGAGCGCCTCTTATGAAAGTACCAAGTCTCTGAACAGCCTTGCCTTCTCACTGCCCTTCTGGTAGCTGTGTCTGCTTCTTCTCAGGAAATGAGGCTTTTCTGGGCACCATGTCCCTTTAGCCCCAAAAGTATAGCCCCAGCTTTGCTTTGGGGAGCAGAATTACTCTCTGAAGCTTTTCTACCAGATTGTTATTCCTTATTTTCACAGGAGCTCCTGTGCCATTCACCACCTCTCTGCTTCAGCAGAAGAGAAATTGATTGTCCGGGGGGGGGGGGGGGGGGGGGGCCCCCCCCCCCCCCCCCCCCGCACCGCGGGCCACGAGGGTCTGCTCTGGACTCTTTCTGGGGAACTCCACATTCTTTGCTTCCTTGTAAATCAATAACAATAAATAGTGGGCCAATCGACCCCATTCTGATAAAAGTTATTTATCCTTTTTTAAAAAAAGCTTTGATTAACAAATCACACCGACAAGGGGCACCAGTAAAGCTGTGTATTTCTTACGGCTCTTGATGTAGCAAAGACTGCAACAATGAGTTGCTTGCCAAGTGGAAAGGCACTAAATGCTTCAAAAACAAATCCATAACATCAGCCTGTTGAGAGGGTTTCCAAAGACACAGACCAAGATAGGGAGGACACTCCAGAGGAAATAAAAGCTTTTCATAGGTTGTATATTTTAGAAGATCATCAGAGTCTTCATCGGTTTAATTCAGAGGGCTTAGTTAGAATGAGTCATCTCTGAAAATAGAAAGCGATCGCTGAAGAAGATGGAGGAGTATTTCTCCCCGTAAATGTAAACTTTCACTTGATTCTCCTCAGCTGTCTTGAGATTTTCTTGCCTGGCCCATGCAGCGCATGTTTGGAAATCCTGGTCCCTGATCCTGGAGCTCTGCTCCCTGGGGATGAACGGGAGTCTCATAGCAAGGGTTCCCACTGATTTTGCTGCAAACAATTATCTGTTGCTCTTCTTTACTTACTCACTTTTTGCTTTAACTCAAAATCCTTGGAGGTAATAGTACCAATCATGCAATATTATATTCTTACTATTTTCATTTGGTTCTGTTAAATAAGTAGGAAAGTGCTCTGTGTGCCTTGCCATGCTGGGATCCTATGGAAACCCCCCAACACACACACCCCTTGTCCATCATGCTGTTTGGTAGCCTGCCTCTTTTATTGGAAATTGAATGTGTCTCTGGGACCTGTTGGATGCTGCCCTCAAACTCAAATACCCACGAAAGAGGGAGGTGGGGCTGAAGCCCCCCTGAGCTGTCGGTTTATTTATTAAAGGAAAATGCAGGGAGCCCAATCTTTTGGTTTGTACTGGACTCTGCCAGCGCCAAGCCAGGTCTAATCCTTCCATTTGGGGAGAGGTGGCTGCTGAATTCCAAGGTTTGTGTGTGGTATGCAACAAAAAGTGACATCATTGTGGGCTGTAGGACTGTGGATGCCAAACAAAAAGCAGGGACTGGAAAAGAAAGTTACTTTGGTCAGGTAGGAAAAAATGAAGAAGGATTGAATCTCATCACAAATACATGAATGGAGAGGGAATGGGATTATTTATTAAATTTGTCGAGCACTCGTCTTACTCCAAGGTAACTTTGGGCAGTTTGCAATATTAAAAAGATAAAATTTTACAAAGCCTATACACAATAGGAACTAAATAATAAAAATATAAATACTCAGACCTAATTTAAAAATGGGGGGGGAAGGGAGTAGGATGAGAAGAGGTCAGGGGGGTTGTTATTCTGTCAACCACCCTAACGTAAAACCCCTCCATCGTGGGCCCCAAGCCAAGTCTTTCAGCCCTTGTGGGAGGTCAGGGGGAGTTGGGTGGGAGCCAAGCTCTCTCCGAGGGGCAGGATAGTATTTCCAAAGGGCAGAGAAAGTTCTTCTCCTAGACCCACCAACTGGGATGCCCTGGCTGACAGGCCCCACGGCACTCCTCCTCTGCTGGCACAGCAGATGCCCCAGTGGAATGAGGAGTCCTCAAGTAGCCTGGAGCCCTGCCACGAAGAGCTTTAAAGGTGATTACCAACACCTTGAACTGTATCCAGAAGCAAAGCAGCAGCCCATGGAGAAGTGGTGTTACATGGGGCACCCTTGGAGCCCCCACAATTACCTGTGCTGCTACACACTGCACCAGCTGCAGCTTCCAAATGCTTTTCAAGGGTAACCCCATGCAGAGTGCATTGCAGTAGACCAGTCATGAGATGTCTAGGGCAGGGATCTTGATCCAGGAAAAGCCACAAGTGGCACACAACCCAAAGTTGTGCAGAGGCTATCACTGCCACCTGCTCTTCTAGCAGGAATTGTGAGTCCAGGAGAAGCTCCAAGTTCTAGACCAGGTCAATCCAGGCAATGCCACCCCATCCAGAACAAAGATGTCAGAGTCCCAGCTCTTGAGGCTCCACGCACCCAAAGCCATTCAGTCTTGCCAGGGTTCAGTTGAAGTCTGTTGTCCCACATCCAGGCCCCACAGCCTCCAGGCACCATGAGAGGGCCACACCAGCATCACTTGGGCCACCAGGGTCAGAAATACAGAGTTGACTATTATCCACATACTGAAGATAACTCAACGCAGGATGACCGATGATCTCACGCAGAAGTTCATGCAGTTGTTAAAAAGGAGTGAATACCGAGCCCTGTGGCGCCCCACAAGATAGGGCCGGATGAGGGCTGGATCCCTCACTCCTACTAACACCAATTGGAGAAAGGAGCTGAAGCAGTGCAAGCCTGAGCTGCCCAGCCCCAGCCCTCATAGTGGCCCAACAGGACAAGATGGCCGATGGTACTGAAAGCCCCTGAGTGGTCAAGGAGAAGCAGGAGGTATGCCCTGTCCCCTCCCTTTCATCCACAGGTGTGACCAAGGCTCTTTCCACAGTGGGCCCCCTCAAGCAGATGAGGGGATAGAATGAAACGTTGGTTTGGGGTTTTACCAATTAGACTGATAGATCCTTATAGCAATGGCTAGTTTATATTATTATGAAAAAAACAAACAATTTGAGGTGGATGCCCTGTTTTACTGCAACACAGAGAGTCAGAAGTCAGTGCTTCTTTTTCTTTTTCCTAATCCTTCTTTACTTTTCTTCCGCCCCCCCCCTCCTCCCCATTGTTCTCCTATTTTCTTTCGTATTTTGTATCTTATTTTATCTTACAATTCAGCAAACCAGAAGCAAATGAGGGGATGTGAAGGGATATGTTGATGGGACGTGAATCGATAGATGTGGACTCTGCTGGGGGACTGAGAGACTGAAACTGAGAGAGAGGAAAGAAACATATAAGAAAGGAGGGAATGGAAAGAATATGGAGGTTCATGACAGGATTTAATCAGAATGGAAATGGTTTTCAGATCATCACAAGGCAGGACCAGAAGTAGAGGCTGCCGTTTTGCTGGCAGCTTTGATCAAGGGCAAGAAGTTGAAACCCAACTTCACTTATTTCATTCAATTAATTTATATAGCTGTCCAAGTCACACTTAGGTAACTCCGGGCAACCTAGCAATTTTTTTTTAAAAAAAGATGCCAGATTGCCACTAGTGAACAATTGCTGTGGGTTGGCCAGAGAGCTTGTGTCAAATTTCTAGGAATACCAGTTGGCTTTATCTAATGGCCAGAACATTTAGATAATTGAAGTAAATCAGCAATGGCCGGTCTCCTTGGTGCTGGAAGTGGAGGATGGAAGAAGGGAAGATCTTTTGGTCCAAGGCTGATCAGACTTTGGAGCTGAACTGTTTTTCCTGGCATTGGATGGGAGGGATGGAAGGAAGAGGGCGGAAGGAAGTCCGTGCCACCGTGAGAACATACAATGGGAGCCATTTCGTCTATAACCCATAATCCAAGTGGAGAGAGATTCTTGCAGTCGGGAGGCTGGTGGGTAGTTACTGATGGTGAGAGTGTGGATGAGGGCAGAAATAACTGGTATCGGTAGTGTGATTCTTAAAATTTGAAAGCCTTAATAGAAAGCATTGATGTGGTAACAGAATTTTTGAACAAAGAGCAGTAGGAAGTTTGAACTGGGGTGGGCTGAGATTATTGATTGTAGGCAGGAGGGAAAAGTGATCAACGGGAGATGTTCTCGGAGTCAGCTAAAATGTTTTGACTGAAAAGAGGGTCAGCTGACAAATATAGGAATGCTATGTTTTGCCACCTAACACGGGGATCGATCCCACCTAACCTGCTTGTCTACTGCAGCATCTATTGCAGTAATGTTGAAGAGGATTCAAGGAGTATACAGGGGCATATTTAAAGGTTTATTTTCAGTCAGATAATCAAACTGGAGAGCGCTAAGTCATTAAGGCATTCAATTTGCTCTGTACAGAATATTGCAGTAGCTGAAAGTGTTGTGCATTCAAGTTCTTGATCCACTTGCACAGATGACTGATGTCCATCCGGCCCACATAATCCAGGAACATCTTTGAGGGCGTGTCACAGGGATGAGGAGCTCAACCTATTTTCCAAAGTCCCTGAGGGCAAGACAAAAAGTAATGGAGGGGAAGAGAAAACCAAGCTAGAACTGAGGAGGAATTTCCTGACAGTGAGGACAATTAATCAGTGGAATGTCTTGCTTCCAGAAGTTGTGGATGCTCCATCACTGGAGGCTTTTAAGAAGAGATTGGACAGCCACTTGTCTGAAATGCTATAGAGTCAAGATAATGGTAAAGATGATATCCTATAATGTGGTGGAATATAGTTTTGATTTTCATTAGGAAGAGGATGATTGGTTGCTCGTCCAACACCTCTGCAGAGCACCATTGGGGCACCTGTAGCATAACACCAGATCATTCAGCAGGCGCATCTGCCTGTTTGTGCGTTCCTGCTCCGGTGAGGCAGTTCAGAGTTTTCACCTGATTGGGACTGCTGCTTCTCCCCCTTTTCCCCTCTGCAAGCAGCTTTTCAGTGGGCAATGGGAACGGCAGGACTCCGAGGATGAAGGGTCAGAGGAAATGCTGCTGAGAGCCGGTTGGGTTAAGAGAATTTGGCGAAATTTCACATTGGGGCACTTGAGCCTCCTTGGTTTTCTTCTCGGAAGCAAAGGGTCTTGGATGTTATCACAAGTACTAATGAGGTAAATTACAAGTCTGTGGGGTGGTTTTTAAAAATACGTGGTTGTTTTTCAGCCCTGTGCCCCAAGGCATCCTGAGAGGGGGAGAGCATTATTGTGAGAAAAAAGAGTCGGAATGACTTTTATTTAAGGCCTTGATTACAGGTTGTTGATGTGATTTGGCTAAGGAGGTCCATCCTGTCAGACAAAGAGCACAGATGTGTAATGCCTGGAGGGTCGTGGTGGTAATGGGGGGGAGACTTTCTTACTCTGGACTCAGCCGTTGCCTTGGAGACAGCTGCCTGCAACTGTTTGCAATGGCTTCTCCTGAAAAGCTGGGATGTGAACTTGGAAAGCAGAGGTGTTCCCATTGTAGCTTGACACAGGAGGCCCTGGGCTTGGACTCCAGCTCTAAGCAGCCGGCTGTTAAAGGAGGCCGCCGTGTGGCTTGGGGGCCACCAGCTGCCCCATCTTTTGGAGGAATCAATATTAATTCACGATAGCAAATCAAAAACAAGTCATACAATACACAGCCCATGACAGCGTAGGCTTTTTTAATGATGGAGAGGATGATGGAAAGGATGAAAGAGTTGAACCAACTGAATGAAGGGATTAAACTTATTAAAGAGTGTGTGTGTGTGTTTTAAGGCCTAAATGTACCCAGGTATTTTTGGATCCAGTCCCGAGTTATCCAGTTACTGTTGCAGGAGAGGCCAGAATGAATGCTCTTCTCATGGGAATCGTTGAAAGGTGGTGACCATAAAAATCACAATGAAACAAAAATGCATGTTTGGGCAATATCTTGGTCAAATTGTTTTAATTGTTCAATAAAGAATATTTTGTAGTTGCTGCTTTCTGCAGCCAAAAGGAGTTTGACAGGATTGACTGTCAAGGAAGATGTGGGGTGGGGTGGGGGGCTTTGGAAAAAAACTGGAGCTTTTCTCAGAAATTCTTGGAGAAAGCTTCAAAACACTGATTTGTTATGGGGTTAATTCAGGAAAACTTGTCCATTATCAAACAGAAAGTGGAGGAAAGAGCTAAGAGCAAAGTACATTTGGATTCAAGCATGTCACAGTGAAATGTGGATGTAACATTAAAACAATTAGTTTTTTGGGCTTCTCATCTGGGCAGATGCTGGCCTAAGAAAGTTACCTTGAGCCTCATAGCCCTTGGATGAAAGACCACAGGGAAGCCCAGGCCTGTAGGCCAGACTGGGAAATCACAAAGCAAATAGCCCCCATGTAATTGCCAACTAAGATGCCTGGTTGTGTACATATTGTCTCTAGGCATTCAGCTAAACTCCAGGTCTGTTTGCTAAATACTTTTTTTTTGATGAACTTTATGTGAGAATGTTGGGGATATGATAACCAAAGTAGATTTCAGCAAAGAGATTGTAAATTGGTAGTTACAATACATGTGCTGGTAGCTGATCCAGTCAGCTTGACAGTAGCAATTTGCCCAACAGAATTTGCTCTGGAGCAATCTGGTTGATGGGAGTTTTGGCGATAGTGTTGTTTCTCATGCCACCAAAGTCAGTGTGCTATAATATTTGTGAGCTACTTAAAAATAATAACTGCTAGCTTAATTAAAAGGATGTGGTGCAATTTTGGGTAAGAAAAATAATCAACTAAGTCATATCTCTCCGGTCTTGTCTCTCAAAACGATTATTGCAAATGAAAACTTCCCCTCATTTCTGCTATTGGCCTCTCTCTTTTTCCCTCACTTAATTATTTGAACTCCTGACCCACTTTATTTATCTATCTATCTAATTTATAGAGCCTCCCATCTCATGAACAAGAGACTCTGGGCATCGTACAAGAAAACTAAATAAATTTTACATTTATTATCATTAACAAATATTAAAAACATTGAAACCTAAAAAAGTTAAACAGGAATATTAGGCAGAGGGATCTTGATAGTAACAGGAGCCACCGTATCAGTTGCTTGTGCTCAGGCCTGCCTTGAGGGACCTTCAGACATGGAGGCATCCTTAGTTTAGTGGGGAAGAGATTCCACAGTGCAGGGTCACAGCGGAAGTGGTCTCCCACCCAGGACTCACCCAACAGAGCTCCTTAGATGAAAGCCCATTCTCTCAGTTCTGGTGGGATGGCACTGGGGAAGGGTGATCCATCAAATACTTTGGTCCCATGCCGTGCAGGGCGTTAATGGTCAACACCAGCTATTTGAATTGGACCTGGGAAAACACCAGTACCTGATACAACTTGTAGCGCAGAAGTATGACATGGGCTCTACCAGAAACAGATGTAAATGCTCATGCTGCTGTACGGTTTCAGGTGCTCTACAAGGGCATTCTCTTTTTTTTTTTTTGTAAAAATTTTGTTAAATTTTCAACAACAAACAAACAACTACACAAACAAACATCAAACAATATATCTTTTTTTGAGAGCAGCACCTCAGAGTCACCTGAGTGGTGGAACCTTTCTCAGGGAGAGTTTTAAGCTCAGAAACAATGAGTCACACTGACAATTCCCCCTCTTTTTCCAAGCCCCCTGATTCCACCTTAGTTATCCCCCCTTTTTTTGTATTCTTCCCACCAGCTCTCTCCTGGTTCTTTTTCCTCCCTGATGATTTTCACAGGCGTTGTCCCTCCTTCTCCTGTCTCTTGCGGTTGCAGGGCCTTTCATGTTGTTTCCTCCAGGGTAACATCATATTTCCTATGAGTTGCTCCTAATAAAACACAACGCCACCTTCTCTCTTTTCTTTAATGCAACACTGACTTCAGTCTTTGAACTTGTGGCCTGGGGCAGGTTTTTGTAATTCTTCTTTCCTAATTATTAAATCATCTCATTGTATCTTTGTTAGTTGAAATGGAGATAAGAATATGTACCCTCTTGTTCTTTTCTTTTTGTCAAAGCGACCAAATTTCTTGCCTGCTTAGGCATTCCTGGTTACTCCCTTTGTCCCTCCCCCCTCCTTTCCCCAAGACCTTTCCTTGGCAGAGAATCTTTGGCCAGTCTCACCACTTTCCCTTTTTCCCCAGGGAGCCTCCAAGAGGAAGTGAAGACCTGGCTTAGGGTAGGGGTCCCAAGAGGTGCAAGTCCCCTTGCTTGAATGCTGCAAACTCTCAAAGCAGCTAAGACTCACCAGCCAAGGAAAGGGAGACGCAGCAGCAGCAGCCAGAGTGGAAGACATAATGGCAGAATTGGAAGGAAGTTTGGAGGTCTTCGAGGCCAGGCCAAGCTTCAGCAGCAGACCCTGTACCATTCCGGACATATGGCTGTCCAGCCTCTTCTTAAAAGGCTCCAGGGATGGGGCACTGAGCAGAGGAACAAATGAGACCCTGGGTTTTTTCTCCTTTCCCTTTCGTTTTCTCTGCCCACTTGTCTGATGAAGCATCTTTTGGCATCTTAAAAAGCAACACTTTAATTTCGGTATAAACCTTTGATGACAAAGGCCATTGGCTATTCTCCAAAAGTAACTTGGTATTATACCGATCTCCTTGAGAAAGGTAACTGAGTAACAAAGATATTTAATTTCTCTTAAAAACCCTTTGTCCTAACTTTACAGCAGGAACAAAGCTGGGGCTTTGGCACTTTGCTTTGCATTGTTCTTTACTGCCACTATAGCCAAATAAATGTTGCTGGCTCTTTGGTCAGGTCTTCTTTTTTACTTCTTACTGAGCTTTGAAAACTGCTTATCTCAGAGGTTTTGGGAGGACTAGAGTCTTCGGTGGACTTGTAGAAGGTCTATTTTGAAAGGCTAAATAAATATTTTAATGGACATTGTACTCAGTTGAAATTGTTTTGAATTGTTCCATAATTTGAATTTTGTTTTGTTTACCATCCATGATAAAGAAATGATAGGAAGTATAGAAACATAGCAAAAACAACAACAACCCACCTCTGGAGAGATTTTCAAGTGACTGTCAACTATTTCTCGCCATGTTTGCACCATAAACCTTGAGCTGCCATAAGATTCTGTTGTTCTTTCTGCAGCAGAATAACAGAGCAATGTGGAAATTGTTGCAAAATATAAAGAGCACCAGTGTGCTACAAAATCAGTTTTTGCCATTATGTAAAAGTAATAATAAGAACACAAAAGACCCAAGACCAGCAATCAGCATTTCAAAGTGCATGCTTCCTTTTTTATATAAAACTAATATCTCTCCCGTCAGATGGCCGTACCTAGCCAGACCAGTTATGGGTGATTCAAAAGTGCAAAAGAGTAACTAATAAATAAAACTGCGAACCAAGTAGATTGCAGCTGGTCTAAAGTCTTGGAGGCCGTCAGGGGATAATTGCCACCATGAATTGGGAATCACTGGAACTGGGGAAGAAGAGGACTGGAATTGAGTTGCCTTTTTGACCCAATCATAATTCTAGCAATAGCATTTTGTTCTAGGGGGCTGATTTAGAGAGTTACCAGCCACAACCTACTATACCTTTAATTCAGTTAAGTACAAAAGGTTTGCCATGTTACACTTATCATCAATGAGTTGCTAACAAGTAGTGCAAATGATCCATCGCCATTTTGCAAATGACCCTAAAACATTTGTAGAAGGCAGAGGATCAATGTGGGAAGAGTTCTCAAGTGTTGTGCCTCACCAGAGAGTAACCAGGGCAGTGGTCCATCTGAAAATTACGTCTCGTTAGAAAAGGTAAAGTATGTTTAAGCTGAAGAAGAGAAGATTGAGAGGACTTGTCACAAATATTTCAAGGGCTGTTTCCTAGGATGAGGAGCAGGAATATTATCTCTGAGCAGAAATCACAGAAATGCAGATTTTGGCTGCATTTTAACAGTGCAAACTGTCAGCAGTAAACAGGGCTGCTATTTGTTGTAGAGGTGGACGGATCGGCTGCACCTGGTTGCAAATGCTTTCTGATCGTTCTCCCTTACATCAGATAGATTGTTAGACTAGATGATCTCCAAATACTTTCAACCAATATATACTTACTGCAGGCTTCTTTGCTTTCTTGTTCCCTCGCTTGGCTCTTTTGTCCTCCTCCGGTTTGAACTGCCACCATACAGGAATGCTATTGTTGCCTTGCTTCCACTCAGCCATTCTGTTTTTGTCCAGGTTTCTTTGTACATACTTTCATCTACAGTCCTCCATAACTTAAAATATTTTTTTAAAGCTGCTATTTTCATATTATATTATTTTTACACCCCAAGGCTGCCTTGAATTGTCCAAGAGGCAGACTAGGAGCAGGAGTATGCTGTTGGGTACATTAGTAAGGCAGAGCTGTGCTTTTCTGAGGGCGAAGAAGAGAACCAGCGCACTAATGAGAAGACTGAATGCATCCTTGTGATTTTATCCCTCGTGTCAGAGTAGGAGAGAGAGAGAACCACATGTTAATTCAGAGAAGTGTCCTGGACAGGCCAGCCTAGCCCAAGGGTTCCCTTTCCTGCTGGCATTATAAGCTGAGAGTTTAAGGAGAAAGAAACATTTGAATCCTTCTGATAGAGGGCTGGGAGTCATGGGAAGTGGCCAAAATTCAAGACTACCTTTTTTGGGGCTGCCTCTGTGACCAGGAACGCTAACGTAATCTTACCAAAGTCGATAACATATGTGCTCACTCTGAGCACTGGCTTCCAGTTCCACCTGGATATTTATGTGTCACCAACCCAGCCAGATGGATAATATCACCAAAATTGGTACTATAATAGCCTTTCTCGGGAAGGTAGAAGTTAATATTATATTTAGTCTTCCCCCAAATAAGGGTGATTCTAAATTTTGATTTTTCCTATCCAAGATTTCAGTGTGAGGATGTCTGGAGTTTGTT
The DNA here is from genome assembly GCA_017656035.1 of Myanophis thanlyinensis. Classification (NCBI taxonomy): domain Eukaryota; kingdom Metazoa; phylum Chordata; class Lepidosauria; order Squamata; family Homalopsidae; genus Myanophis; species Myanophis thanlyinensis. The sequence goes on along the minus strand of JAEANM010006692.1, from coordinate 5,504 downwards.
GGACCTGCCGGGTACAGAATTGGTGAGGCCTGCTGAGTCTCTTCCTTGCGGCCTAGTAATGAGTCACACTCCTCCGACAGAAGCTGAGGTGTGGCAGCCCAAACACTTGGTTTCCAGCCTTTGCTCGGCAACTGGAGCTCGGCCTGCTTCTGACGGGCCTCTGCCAGGGGGGATCTTTGGGGCCAGACACATTACATAGCTGTACGTTCTCCAGCATTCAGGTGCACATACAGAAACTGTGGATAGGCATCTCATTCATCACTCCCATCATCTTTGCTTTCCTTGATCAAAACCCCTCAAGTCTGATGTGATTTGTATATTTATTGATGTATATGTGTATTTTTAATTGCAACAAAGTCACCCCACCCCCACTGTTCCTGCTTGTTCCTCTGAACTATTAATGACAAATTTCATTGTCACTTTTTTAAGGTAAACAAAAGTATCTCTGTGCCAGCCGAAATGACTGCACCATTGATAAATTCCGAAGAAAAAACTGTCCCTCCTGTCGCCTGAGAAAATGCTACGAAGCAGGGATGACCCTCGGAGGTAAGTCCTGCCACACTTTGCGACTGGTGGGTTCACCAGAATTACACTCTGCTCTTTGGGTGTCCCATAACTAATGAAGCTGAAACTCCTGTATGAAATCACAGGAGGAAAAATAAAAGTTTATGCCAAGGGGGTATTAGATTAGGGCCATTAACTGATGAGCTCTTGAGAAATTCACAGCTTTTAGCATAGGAGTCAATGAAATGGATCCTCTGTGTCTTTATGCTGGAAGCAATCCCATCAAATCAAATTCGAGTGAACCTGAGCGCATTACAAAGGCAGGTGTCCATATTCCCCAGCCAAGGGACAAAAACTAGCTGGAACAGACATTTCCTTGCGAAGTCAGAAGAAAAAAGACTGACCTTAAGAGTAAACTTGCAGTTAGGAATGGAGAAGACTGGGCAAAATAAGAATTAAGACTACAAAGAGCTAAAGCATGCATACCTGTCTTTGTATTTCAATAGTATCTCCTTGTAAGCTTGTTTTCTAAGATAAGCAGTCTCAATTTCTATCTCCTGGGTTCAAGCCCCCATTTATCTTGGTTGCCCTTTTCTCCAAGCTCTCTGATACCCTTTTTGAGATGTGACCAGAACATATGAAGGTCCCTTTAGATGGGCTCAGATCATGATTGGATTATATTTAGATTAGAATAACTTTATTGCCACTTTGAATGTACACTAATTGGCATACATTAAAATGAAATTTCATTGCATACACCTCCAATATACACTATGTAAACATGACAAAATAAATAAATACAAAACATGCATATATACCCACATATATGACACAGAGAAACAACGCAGTCTCGTGTGGATGTATCCATGTACATGGTGAGAAAAAGGAATCCGGTGAGTTTGCCAGACGGATGGCCTAGGGAACAAAGCTGTTCCAGAATCTGGTAGTCCTGCTAGAAATACTTCCAAACCTCCTCCCAGAGGGGAGCAACTGAATGTGACTGGTGACACAACCTGGGGGGCAGGGGCAACAGACTCAGAGGCAAGGTGTGAACTGGGTGAAGTCAGAGCTGGCTTCACTTAGTTCATGCCAACACGACGCTCCTAATAAATGAGTGGATTTTTCTTGCTAGGTGGCTTGAGGCTCTTGTTTTTATTAGGGCATTGGTCGGAACTCTGACAGCCGGCTCTTTCTAAAATCTTTTATATCTACAGTGTTCTGACCTTGGAGGTCTTCTAGTCCAGCTGCTTGCCCAACTGCAGAAGACCTTCTCCATCCCAAACAAATGATTGTCTAAAAATAGTTGTCTGTCTTTAAACCAATTGAGAAAAGGCTATGCTACAAACAAAAAAAGGAAGTGGATAAGAAAGGCTAATTAGACAGCAAGCTATAGAGGAAAAATTTGTTGCGAGGGACCCCTGGACCCAGTGCTGCTTTTACAAACACACACACACACACACACCGGTATTTATTGTGGACTATCAACTTAATCTCATCAGTCTTTTAAGTTTCATCGGAACATGCAATACTACCCTAATAAGTAACCCCTACCCCTGGGAACATTACTAAGGGAATTATTATCCCGTTGAGTGCTGAGCAACCCCAGGCTCTGGCCCTTTGGTTTCCCTGCTTCTGACCACAGGCCATTCCTAGGTTCAGGGCCACAACTCAGGCCTGCACTGGTAGAGATACTGATCTCAGCCTCAAACTCATTTCTCAGCAGCAGCAATGCTGCCCCTCCCAAGCTCTCCTCCGCATGCAATTCTCGGCTTCCATCTTGCCTCACTGATGCCTGGAGGTTAATATACAACATGGAGTGATGCAACATTGTTTGTTTCATTTAATTTAATTAGTACCATCTTGTAAACCTTCCTCTTGTGGGGTTTCAAGGCAGTTGATCTCCTTAACTTGTATTCTCTTCCCAGATCCCCTCCATTTCTTTAGCATTTACTTTATGCTACTCAGTAACTCTCTGCTGTGCCTGGAAATACACAGTGTCTATTACAGGAGGCTGTGTGTTGATTAAGTTTAAAATGCTTGCTGATTGTGTCCCACATTAGTATGCTTTTCTGAAGAATTTAATAACTTTGGCCATCAGTTCCTGGAGTAAAATTGACATGAGTTCAGCCAATTTCATTCTGAAGCCTAAGTATTTATTTTATCTATTTATTTTACTTCGGTAGTCTTATATGCCACTCGAGTCCTGCCTGATGCAGCATCAGCAGCTTCCTAACCTCCTAAAGCAGTAGAGATGAAAACAAAGCGGTAGAAACATAACAGTATAATAAAATAACACTGTACCTAATGTATTTAGTCTATTAGTAGTATTCCATGCTCTGAGGAGCAACTGTAACACTGTCCACTTCAGGAGAAATTAAACGATTCCTTCAGCTCAAAGTCTTGCTGAAATAGCCTGGACGCCATGGAATTGCAAACGGCGATGGGGCCGAACTGATTTTAAGAGTGATGCTTTTCCAGAAAAGGGGGCAGGCTTCAGAACCCCCACAAGAGATTTTCGCAGAATGATGGGATCTAGAAGGAGCCCTTTCTTTCAGGTCTTAGTGGATGAGTAGAGACTGTTGGGAGAATGCAGCCCCACAGATAATCAGGATCCAACAGGAAGACCTTTTTTTCATGTGGGAAAGGTCCATCTCATTCATCTATTAGTTTTTTTGAGTTTGATACACATGGATGAGAGCAAGCCAGTAGACAGCATCTTCTTAGATTTCAAAAAGCGGTTGATAAAGTTCCTTATCAAAGACTTCTCAGCAGAACAGCCATGGAATAAAAGCAGATCTTTTTGCAGATAAAGAACTGGATAAAGGATGGGAATCCTGGGGTTCTGTGCTGGGGCTGGTGCTTTTTAACACATTTATAAATGATCTGCAACCAGACGTAGCTAATGGAACAGCCAGGTTAGCTAATGACACTAAATTGTTCAGAGTAGTAATAGCAGTAAAGCGTCTCTGCGCATTAGAGGTTTCGACATGGCAGATGCCATCCCATGTGAGCAAGGGTGAAGTGAATGCACATGGGTACCCAAAATCATAAGTGCCCCTACAGATTAATAGGATCGGCTGACAATGACTGTTGAGGAAAGTGACCTTGGAGCAATGATCAACAGATCAATGGAGGGGCTGATACAGTGAGCGTCTAAAAAAGGCCAACAGCGTTTTAGGAGTAATAAGAAATGGCACTAAAAACAGAGATGGCAACATCATAATGTTCTTATATGAATCCGTGGTATGATCAGATCTGGAATGCTGTGTGCAGTTCTGGTAGCTGCTGCTCAAAAAATAGACAATAGAGCTAGAGAAGGTTCAGAGGAGGACAACTAAGATGACAAAGGGGTTGAGCAGCTTCCCTAGAAAGGAGGCGAATGAAAGGAGACATGATTGAAATACACAGAATTGGATACGATGTGGATTAAATGGGCATTTAGAAGCTATTTTTCTCTTTCCCAAAATCCTAGACCTAGAGGCCCATCCAGCAAAACTGAATTCTGGGAGAATCGGGACAGCCAAGGACACCCCCCCCTTTTTTTTTTTTTACACAATACGTAATTAAACTTTGAAATTCACTATTATGAAATGTTGTACTGGCTCCCAGCTTAGCTGGCTTGAAAAACGGGTTTGACCAATTTATGGAAATTGTTGGGATCGATGATTACTAGCCTTGATAAAATGCTACTATCAATGAATGGCATAGCAAGGAGATGGGTGGGCCTCCTTATACCACACTTGTGGTTTGAGCACTGTGAGAACAAGCTGCTGGACGACATTGGTTGAGAGCTTGGTCCAGCAGGGCCCTGCTTATGCCCCTGAGGACAAAGATGACCGATCAGCCTGCCCAACAGTTTTTTTGTCAAGCAACTCTCCCAAAACATTCCATAGATTAGTGGAGAGTTGAAAGGCTAAGATGAAGCAGCAGGAACTTTCTCAATTTGCTATGTGAACATCCTCTCAGCTCACACTTTCTCTCTCCCTCTGTTCTGAGCTAGACTGTTCTGGATTACTTTTCTGACCGTCTTCTGGAAAACTGGTAGACCTGTTTCAAAACAGAAGTACACTTCCAAGAATAGTACATCTTCCAAGAATAGCCCATAATCAAGGATGTATTGTTCCAGAGCATTAACGCTGAACCAGACAGTAGTACTTCAGGAGTGTGACTCTCTCTCTCTCTCTCTCTC